>WSXT02175529.1:0-16705 GCA_011762715.2 Neuroterus valhalla | reverse complement strand
CCAGTGGGCACCAGGACATCCTAAAGACGTATTTAGGACGTACCTCTATGCCTTGAGCCTTAGCGTCTTTAAGACATTCTTAGGCTCTTATCATGTCTTTGGGAGGGCCTGAGGACAACCTCAAGACGTCCGCCAAAAGACGTCTAGAGGACAACCTCAGGACATGTGTGCTCACTGGGTAATCTTCCTACCTACCCTGTTTTTCGCTCTCCAAGATAAACTACACACAGTTAGCGATGACATTTTCTATCTTTCAATTGAGATTCGAAGCAATGTATTCCTGCTTGATTAGTTCTTTGGTTCTCTTGATAGCAAAGCTCATAAGCTTTTCTGATTATCTCACTCTGCATCGACTCTGGAAAGACTTACACGTCTCAGCCTTTTAAGCCGTGGAACGATGTCCTGCACTGTAGCACACATAACTGGATTACGACTCCGGGCATTTACATGTCTTATCCTTTGCCTTATCGATATTTGATAGTCTATTTGAATGCTTCAAACTCCATAGCCCATTTTGCTATTTTGTGAGAAAGATCTTCTTTATCCATTGTCTTCTGGAGTAACTGGCATCTGTAATTATTCTGAATTCAATCCTTAGAAGGTACAATCAAAACTTACGTAATGCCACAACTACTGCTAGCATTTCTAATTCGTAGCTAGAATGTTGCTTCTGAACCAGTGTCATCTTCCGACTCATATCATGAACCGGGTGTAGCTGGCGATCTTCCGGAAACATTTGAATGAGCATGGCTACATAGCCTTCTCTGCTTGCATCTGTATGGATTTCTCTTGCATTCTTCGGGTTGTTGATCAATTGAAAAGGTTTCTCTGATGCGACATTCTTTAATGTTCGGGATGCCTTCGCTTTTCCTTCTTCTTCTTCTTTTTCTTCTTCTTCTTCTTCTTCTTCTCCTTCTTCTTCTTCTTATGCTCTAAAACAAACGGGTTTTCCTTCCCTAGGAGATCTGCCAAAGGTTTGAATATTAACGCGTAGTCTTTGGCGTAGTTTCCGAAATAGCTAGTGAGCCCAAGAAGACCCTGAATCTGCTTGACACACCTTGGTTGAAAAAACTTCTGAACGACCTTGATTTTGTTCTGGTGCTAGATAGAACCTTCCGTCCGCCACAATATGTCTAAAAAATTTGATTCAGATATACATTGTCTGGACTTTCTTTTTGTTGATGTCCAATCTCCACTCGGTAGCAACCTTCAAAACTTCCCTCAGACGCAGGAGGCCCTCTTTTGGTCAACCGCTGGTTGACATGAGCATTGCCTCCTCCCCCTAAATAAATCATGAAATGTTTTTCTCATAAATCTTTGAAAGACAGGCGGACAACTGCTAAAACCAAGAGGCATTTTATTCAAATAATACTGACTATTTTGGGTGACAAACACTGTGGACTTTCTGCTTTCTTTCTCAATGGGAACGTGTTGAAACCCATTCTTCGAATCGATAACACTCAATATTCGCGCACCCTGGAGTTAGTTCAACACCTCATCGACAAAAGGTAGGGGAAACCTATCACATTCAATTTTGCGATTTATCTTTCTATAATCGACACACACTCGAGGGCTAACATCTTTTCTTTCCGCCACTACCAAACGACTGCCGGGGGAATGTATTGTAATCGAATAATTGTATTTACAATGTTGCAGATAGTCACAATATGTTTGCAGCAAAGTGTTTTCAGTACATTATTGTTGATGGAGTTACTGCCGTAGGCTTAACGATTTCTCAAGGAGCGCATTGAGTCGAAGATTTCTTTAGGAGAGGTGGGAATAAAGTCTGAATCTGTGATAGTGAAATTTTGAGCTCTCCTGGACACATGGCTCTGAAAGTTAGCAACTTCGTCGAGGCTAGAGAAGGGGGAGCATTGATCTTTGAGAGAATCTGCGAAAATCCCGCTTTCTTCTCATCGAAAGAGATAGATTGAACATCTTTAGCGAGAGGAGGGAGGTGAGATTTACCATCACATAGGGATTTGATGACTTTCCAGCATCTTTTGGGATACGATTTAGCTTCGGCTATATAGGAGTCGAAGAAAGATGTATCAACAGAATCAGAGTAGTTTTTAGTTTTCTGTGAAGGTAGTTGAGACGCTAGTGCTGTTTGGGATAACGGTAGGACTGTTAATGTTTGCGAGCTTGATTTTTTTTGCGGATGAGAACGCGAGTGGCGATTGAGAGTTTGGATTTGCGAGCAGAAGTGAAGTTGGTTGAGGTAGCGAGTTGGACAGAAATTTGGATGTCTTTTGGCAGGGCTTCTACAGCTGTACTCAATTTTCAAGAATATATTTGAGAATGAAGTAATTGATTTTTTATTCCGTAGCGGGTGAGAGATTAAGGAAATCTGACAACTCTAGCGGCATCTGCTTGTGATCAGAATCAAGTTCCGAACTAGAACGGGGTTCTCTGTCAATGACGGTATTCTTCGTTAAAAATATGTCGAGAATGTCGAATCGATAATAAAGAGAGCCAGGAAAGTGGGTAGGTTCTGAGGGAACCTCAGCAGTAAGGTTATGGCGAGTCAGGGTTTGAGGAGAGCATTACCCTTGTTGTTATTTTTAAAACGGCTCCAGGCCCTGTTTTTTGGGTTAAGATCGCCGGCAACCATTTTATAAATGTCGTTGAGAAGTCGAGGAGAGTATATTGAAAGAATGCGGCAAGGGCTATTACGACTCCAACTACTTCGAATAGAGAACAGTTTGTGCTAATGGCTGAGCGGCGGAGAAAGTTCCGAACTGGAAGCGTCACACCATTATTTTTAGAGGAATGACGGTCTTTCCTGTAGACGGAAAAATCTGTTATATAGAGTTTTTTGTACAATTCAGATGAGTCTTGGTTGTGCAGGGGACGTCGGTAGACTTATCGTTAAGGAGCAGAGCCAGTTTTAGTCTCTTGGGGACAGAGATGCCGTTAGCTTTCCAAGTAAGAATGTTTGTTCAGTTTTATGAGTACCCAGGGGTTGGGTGCTAGGAGGCAGCAGCGGAGGCAGAGAGGAAGTCACGGAAAAGCTGCTGTAGTTGTGGATTATGTAGAGGATCGGTATTGGAAGGGAATCGAGGCTGGTTTTGGATATTGGGACGAGCTGAGACAAGCAGAGACTACGTCGTAGGAGGAGGATTTGGGAGTAACAGAATAGGAAGCGCTACGAGGTCAAGGAAGGGGGCGGGGGTTCGCAGTGAGTTTGGTTTTTGGAAGTTGGCGAAATCGTTCAACTTGGTATTGTGTTTTTGAGGAACTTTTGGGCATCCATGGAAGGAAGCTGAATGAGGACCTTTACAATTGAGGCAAGATGGAGTGTCGTCTTTTTGATTCTGGATTGTGCAAGACGTAGTGGCGTGAATACATTCGCAGAAAGCGCAAGACCAGGAGGCATGTTTGTAATTTGCAGTGTCGAAGTATTTGAGGCGACGACGGCACTGAGGAGTGAGGTTTGATTTCCTTTTGGCTCCAGCTCGAACGCCGAGGCCAGCTAGATGTTTGAGGTCTAATATGGACTTGGCTGAAGGAGCAGAAGGGTCCAGATAGGCAACAACCACGTGCCAGATTTGCTCCCCCTTTTTCATGCAATGACCTCGCATAGTAGAGGGAATTTTTGTTCAAAGTTCATTGAGGATGGATCCTTCTGAAAGCAACTCGTTAACTCCTCCAATAATGACGACCAGTTCTTTGTCCTGTTAGAGTTGGTTGGTGGTGTAGCTTATTTTTTTCTTGTCAAGCTTGAGGGTGATAGCGCGAAAACTCTCAATATTTCAGGGATAAAAAATCATGGCACTCGTCGTGTTCTTCGCAGCACGAATAGGAATGTCGGCTTCAAGCAGGGCCGAATGGATTGTGGGCCAGAGATCTTTTCGAAGGATATGGGTGGGCGGAGGACTCCATTCCTCCTTAGCAGATTCGTCGTCGTCGGATAAGCACGAAAAAATGGACTCATCGTCGAATAGAGGGAGAGAAGCCGATTTCGCCGAATTAGAGATGCGTTCAGATTTAACCGAAAAGAAGTCGGAAGAGTCTTTAGGTAAGAAGTCAGGGTTAGTTTGAGATTTGAGAGTTTCCATGGCTTCCGCGCTACCGATTAAAGTAGGAATTACAGAGTTTGAGTTTGGGGGAATTTTCGAATTTTTTGTTGAGATTTTGTGATATCAGCATTGCCCTTAAAAGGGTAGGTAGAAAAGAAGTCGATATTCAAACACTAAAACTCAATGCGTCCGATGCACAAGAATCTATCAGTGTAACATGATCATTAGGCCCGGGTAAGAGCTCAGGACGATCGAGGCTTGTACGCGCGTCTTTATGCCCAAAGGACCGGGATGCGCACTATAGCTCGTCGCGGTTCTCCCACTCCGCGAATCCGGAGTTTCGCGTCTAAATTTTTTCCTCTTCTACCGACTCACAGGCCAATGAGATTATTACTGTTTTTGCTCCAATGTCACTAAGCCGCTCTTTAATATGATCTCTGTTTTCTGTTCTGCATTTTATATTATATAAGTAATCAAAATTTTATTGTTAGTGATGAATTGTATCAAAATATATTATAAGCATAGGATACGGGCATACACGCTCAAAAAAATAGCCCCTGACCAATCACTGAAGTTAGGCAGCGTTGGGGGATAGTTGGTACTTGGATGGGTGGCTGTTCAGGAATACCGCGTGCTTTTGAAATAATGGCGGGAGACTGTTGTCCCACTGTGTATACAACTCAACCAATTATGACCCTTTATAATTAACGCTCACCCTGCGAGGGACTACGGCCTGATGGTACAAAAAAATGTAACTTATTTCAATTGAAAAAAATATAAATTTTAGAACTTCGTACGTTAATCAGTGTTAATCTAGTAGAAATATTGAAAGTATTCGATTTATAGCGAATCGTACTGAAAGTAAACGAACCTTAAACGAATGGTATTGATAAGTTTAAAATCATAATAATTCATTATACATAGTCGATTTTGAATATTGAGGAATTTTAATTGAGGACAACCTTGAGCTTAGCGTTCCTTTTTCTATTGATTTAATTATTTTTCGAGAAAAACACTTTCCAGAAATGTCGATAGTTGAGCAGGCTATTCGCATCTCTTGGCAATATTTTTATTGTCAAGCACGCTACACTCATTGAATTTCCCATGGGTACGCGTCATCCGACGGCAGCTGTTATACGGACTCATGCATTTTTCCACGGCTGTGTACTGGCCGTATCATATATATTATAAATGTAGGGATTCTTACATTATTCTACCAGAATCTGGTAGAAATAAGCAATTATATAAAAATATTAAAGATTAATACAATGTAAGTCTAAGTATAAATTGTTGGGTATCGCTGGAGCATGCTACGTTCATGGAAATTCCCATGGGCGTGCGTCACCCGTTGGCACGTACTCCAGTCGTAATTCTTCAAAAGATCAGTGGTAAGAGAATAAAAGCATAGAAAATAAATAAAAAAAGTATCCGAATTGTTTTTAATTTTCGCTTGTTCTATATAAAAGCTCATTTGTTTTTTTGCAGTTTCGATATTGTTGCCAGGATTGAGAGGTTTTGCAAACCAACAATTTCCGAAACAATGACTTGCCTTGAGTATGCAGTTTTGCCATTTCAAGGATACTTATTCCTCGATTAGAGAAGCCGGAAACTATTATGTAAAACATCAGATATTCCTACTGAAAATTGATAAAAAAATTGGTATTTTTTCAATAATCAATTGTGTTGCCGCATCAGAAACGTTTTGCAAATTTAATACCTTAGGAATTATTTTGGATTCGAATGACATTTATGCCCAATTCTACCAGTGCCGCCTCCAATCATATCAGCGCCCTGTTCGAAAGTAAAAAGTGCGCCCCCTCATTGCACAAGTGCTACTTGTTTACGCTTTACCTATTCATTTTATTTTCTGCCCCTTCCCACTGAATTCTACTGGCCTTTAGGGAGAGAGGTTTCGTCAAGACATAAAAACAGTGCAAATAAGATGTCGGAGTCGATAGGATGTGTGTATGATGGGTGATTATTTCTAGTCATTGAAGAGAGAAAGTGGAGATAAAGGAGTGATGAAGGCTTGTCTCTTCTCCATCATTTTCTTCATTTTAGCCTCAAATTGACCTTGACGCTAAACTGACCGGGTCAAACTGACCCTTTATTTGGAATCAACAACCTCAAAAACGTATAGACATGTGTTCTAGCTCTGTTTGCAATTTTTCTTTCAGGGTATGTGTAATGGTTTTAATATACACACAAGCAGATCATTTCATTCGATTACTCATAGCAATAATCACCTTCCTAGGAGAAAAAGATCGACATTCCGTGGAGTAATGTTATCTTTATGAATTCTGAAGGTTTCATATGTATCAAACAAATCCTCAGATTTGATTCCAAGAATCTTCCACTCCCTCCTTTCTATTAACTTTCGGAGTTAAACAAAGCATTATTATTAAATAACAGTGATAACAGTTAGTATATATTATAGCATTCGTTCATCGAGGCTATTCTCACACATATTTTTCGAGAACAAGCTGCTAGTTCTATATCATTGTGTTGATCGTTCGAAATGAAAGTTATTGGTGGCAAATTGTACCTAACATTTGTTGCATTTCTTCATTTAGAGAGTAAGTATGATATAATAGTATACCTGATATAATTAAAAATATAGCACACATCTCGATTTCGGAGCCGATGAATGTCTACATCGAATAACTCCTAAAATAGGTATTTCAGACTTTTCAAAGAGTGTTTCCCGCGTTAAAAGTTCTGACAACATCGTACAATTTTTGAATTTCGAATCTCGACTCTAACCTACAGTGTGATCTTAGAAAAACAATGCAAACAACTAAAATTCACAAAGTGCAATCATTCAGATCTTATCCTCAATTAAGGCTAATAAAATTCAAAAATTTTGAGGTGTTTCTGAGGTATGAAATATTCATGCGTCCAGCCGAGAGCGGTGATCGCCGACTGAAACTCAACGCAGACACGCTTCGACATTTCGAGTCATATTTCGGAAACCTTTGAAGATATTTGGAGTTCCATTTGATGAAATTGAAGATTAGATTTCAATTTTGTACCCAGGCGCGGCAGAAGGTGTGCTGTGTGCGTTAACTAATCAACAGATAAACTCTGCCATTTCACATGACAGAGCTTCCCCTACTATCAACATTTGACACATGAGCATACAAATTTAACACACGAGCTGAATCTGTTCTGTCGCGCCTGATTGTACCCTGTAAATGTTAAATTTGCTGTGTACATTGTTTCAAGATGCAAGCCCTTGCCATATTACACCAGCACACAAAAAAAAGTGGTCTGTCCGAGAACGATACTAGCATATCTATATGTTTTTTGGATCACTGAATTCGAATCCGGTGTCTAAATGACCGAAATGGCTCGTATTTTTTTGAAAAACGAAAAATTAGACCTAGAATTGACAAAAACAGCCATATTTCAGGTAAATTCGTGCAAGGAAGAAATATTTTCTTGCCTGGTGGACTTCACCAACATATTAATATGTCTTTTGGGTCGCTGAATCCGAATCTGAGGCTCAAATAACCAATTTGGCTCATACTTGTTCAAAAATCGCAAAAATAGAGGTAACATCGGCGAATACAGCGATTTTTCTTGTATACTTTTGAAATGAAAAATTGTTCATGCCCGTTGATCTAAATCAGCATATCCTTATGTTTTTTTGCGTCGCACAGTGGTTCAAGATCTGAAATCCCTGGCCAAAATTCGAAGAAATGATATTTATGACTTCTTGAGTGTCTATATCACGTTTTTTGGGTCGCTGACTTCAAAATTGACATTAAGAATTCGAAATTCAAAATGGCGGACCCAAAATGTCGGACATTTTAACAGAATTTTCTATTGTTTCTCCGAAAATGAGTACAAAGGATTTTTTTAGGTCGCTGATTTGAAAAATGATACTAAAAATTCAAAATTCAAAATGGCGAATTCAAAATGGCGGTCATTTTCCCAAAAGTTTCTATTGTTCCCCACGAAAATGAGTACAAAGAGGTGTTTGGGTCGCAGATTCCAAAAATGATATTGAAAATTCAAAATTCGGAATAGCGGACCCAAAAAAGCGGACATTTTCACAAAAATTCCTATTGCTTTCCACGAAATTAAGTTCTGTTTTAATTCAGAAATATATATTCGCAAAAAAGAAAGAGATTGTTCAAAACATTATTCACTCTGATCTTTATTCATTACTTGTTCACAGCTAAAAAGGTGAAGCGAAGTTAAACATTCCAGAAGAAACCACAACTTTCTAGCACTTATCTAAAAGGAAATGTTCATAAACAATAAGAAATTGTTTACATAAGCATGTTTGTTGAGGCGCATTAATTATTACCTTACGAAGTGAAAAGTGGACAAAAAGCTTAAGAAAAAACCGCAACTTTTATCACTAATCTAAGATAAGATAGCCATTACAATAATAATTTGTTTGAACGATTATTTTTGTTAAATTAAATTGAATATCAACTCACTTCAAGTGAAAAGTGGTCAAAAAGTTAAAAATTTCAGAAAAACCGCAAGTTTCTATCATCAAGCGAAGAGAATATTAGTAGCAATGATGATAAATTGTTTAAACATTTATTTTCTTAACTTGAATTAATTATCACTTCACTCTAATTGAAGAGTGATTTAAATGAGGACCTTGTCTGAGCAAGTGGCCGCCAGGGTCGCCACCTTACTGCTAGTTGCCATTTTTAATGGATTGTTACTCTCTATTTCTCTCTGATTATGGTAATCTCAAAATTCAAAAATATATAACAAAATGAGAATTTTCAGCCAAATAATAGAAGAGTGAAAAGAAAATCAGAGAGAAAAAATGTTTCTTCTTAAGAGCCCTACAAGATCGTGAATACAACTTTTTGAATTCTCTCAAAAAATCGAAAATTCCAAATTTGATCGCACAAGGAATGATAAAAAATAATCTGTGAACTCGATAACTTTCGAAAGAATGATCATATTCGATCCAGCTATGATAACCTTATTGAGGGACCAAAAAGAGAAGTCGAGTTCGTTAACCATCAGCATTTTGAAAATTTTCTTGACTTTTTTTTCCAAGACTTAAAGATTGTAAGTACAGTTTTTTGTAGTAAGTAAAAAGTGAAACAATTTATCCTCATGATTTTTTTTGATAAAAACAAAATTGTCAGAGTTGTGGCATTTTCAAAATTCAAAAATATGTACGAAAATGAGGATTTTTAGCCAAACGACAGAAGATATGGGAAGAAGGTATGAGAGAAAAAATTGTTATTTTCGGGAGCCCTACATGATGTTTCTCTCAACTTTTTTAATTTCCCCAAAAAATTGAAAAGTCAAACTTTTGTCGCACGAAAAACGGTAAAAAATAGAAAGTTTCATTTTTTGGTCAAACTATGCAAGGTACAGGAAAATTTAAATGAACAAATATTGTGCAACAAAAAAAGATCGACGAATTTTTTTCAAATTCACTTTTGGATAGGACAAGCAGTTCTTGCCTCATGAAAAAAACCATATTGAAAAGGAAAAAATTTAACTTTCGGACGATTGTCAAAGCTCATGAAAAAACAAGTTCCCGAAAAAGATCTATAAAATTGTTATCATTTTCCCGATTGGACGCATAGTTTTTGCTTAAATCATATAAAATGAAATAAAACATGAAACAGTTATATTTCTGGAAAAAGTTCACAACATTTTAAGAAAATTGAGCAACAAAACTTCTCTACCGTTTCGGACAAATTTTGATCGAGTGCGCAGCACGAGACACGAGATGAAAATGTACTTGTTAAAGCCAGAGAAGCTTTAACAAAAGAAAATCCACAATCATCCAATTAAAGCAGTCGACATTTCGCTATCGAGTTTCTAAAGCTCTGTATGCAAATGTAGGGGAGTACAAAGACCGAGCGGGTAGCGCAAGCCAAACTCATAACCGAGCGCGAAGCGCGAGGTCAATTTATCATCGAGCACGAAGCGCGAGATCCGACAGATGCGTGCCCCAAGCGTGCTGAAACTTGCGAGCGAAGCGCGCTATGACAATGTGCCCACGCAGCGGGCAGATTTTTCGGGATGCATTTGGCTCTTGAGCGTGTAGATCTAAAGGTACGATAGAAGTGAGGAAAAGATTTTGATCATCGTTATCTAGTCCTTCAACAGATTTTGGTTTGAATTGCGAATGACTTGTACTCCAATCGAACTGTCGTCACGAGATCAGAATTAATTCGGGATCTCAACAAAAGTTAGTGCTTTAAGGACAGGTTCAGGAATTGTTATCAGACGCTCTCCCGTAAGATCATATGGGTGAACCTAATTGCACTGCTGCACTCTTTTCAGTGGCTGTGATGTGTTTGGGGTCCACCTATTCTTAGCTTTCCCATGGCGCACTACGCGTGTAGTGCGCGTTTTGCTCGCAAGTTTGAACGCGAAGGTTCATCGATGTAGGATATGCTAACTCAGAAGTACTTGATTATCTTGATTTTGACGTTTTACGCCTATTCAGAACGTTCAGAACGGATAGTATTGGAAGACCCAGGGCTCACGATCGGTAGTTCTTGTCTAGGGTTAATATAATTACATGAACATTGAATTTCGAATGTCTCTGAGCCTTTTCTAGATTTTCTAGAATCGGCAAAGAAAACGTCCACCGCGGACAAAGAGGCACTGCTGTATCTAAACAGAATATGGCTGCCACAGGGCTTCAGCATGCATATTATCCTGAACCACTCTGAACGTTTAACAATTATTTTTCTGAAGTTGACATTGACAACACAGCACACATTGCCTTTGCGAGTATCATTTCTTTTTCTATGGTTCCGTGAGAATTCCATTTTTCAACTATTATATTTATCTTTTTCAACTTCTCATCCACTTTTAACTAATTAATCTGGAATATAACTAATTAGTATCGCGTTCAATCGAGTGCAAGGTGCTTGCAAACAATGCTACGCCAATCCTAGCAGCAGCAATTTGGTTAGTTCGCTAGATGGTCATCGGTCTCGCAATGCAAGTTCAAGTTCCCAATAGCTTCACATGAGTTGTTAACAACCTAAGAAATTTACCTTTGAATTTTACCGGATAAACATGCAATATCATCTATCCGATCACGTAACCTTCAAGCTGGCTCCTTTTGAACTCAAATGACCTCGAGTGTTCTTCTAAAGAATATAAAAAAGGAACAAATTGTATCTTAAAGGGAAAAAAGACACGTTACGTGACGCGCTCTCCCTTTGTTCAAATAAAGAGGGAAATAAAAATACCTTGACATCAAAACGGATACAACGATGTAAACAAAAGAAAAATGAGTTGCGTAGTTTAAGTACAAACCATAGAAATATTATAAATAGAGTAGGAGAGCCAGCTTGAAAAGTGTCCGTAGCAAAGATAGAGACAGACAGACCGAGAGGACTCTCTCAACAGTAAAAGCATGCGTCGTCGAAGGTCCCTTTGTCTTTTCTCTCACTCTTTCGGCAAAGCCATCGGACAGCTCGGCTCACAGGAGGCCCTATGGCTCCCCTACCCTCTTCCAATATCTCTATGGGACTGCAGGCAGTAGCTGCGTGGTAATTCTTGACTTGGGCGGGATCTCTAATGTCAAGCATAAACGGGCGCGGTCGGCGCTCGGGTGGGTGACCGTTCGAGACTACGATATACTACTGTCTAGCGGGAGATTTGACGCCGAGGATGGGTATGGGCATGCAATGCTATTCAATTTCCACATCTTAACTCGCCTGTCGGTACTCAATCACGCTCGGGAGTTTTGGTTTCCTGCAGTTTTCCACTACCCTGACGAAATGTTCAGGTTTGCTGCCTGACGACCTCCTGTGGCAGGGGGAAATATAGATATGTAAAAACCAGAAAAGTGTGTACATAGAGTGAAAATCTAATCTGATATCTCTATGGTATAGCACCTAGCGTGTGGAGAAAGGGTAAAGTTAAAAATTGTTCTATTTGATAGTACGTAACATAACAGAATTCAAATTTTATATTCTGATATAATTTCGAATATCGAACATGGATTAAAAGTCATTGGAGTCTCTAGTGGCAATGAGAATTTTTCGCCCGACAAATTGAGTTTAAAATTTTTTTCAGAAACGATGAAAGCTATCATGGAAGAGTAAGAGTAAGAGACATTTATCCTATTTTTTTTGAAACACGGAAAGTTTTTCTAAAAATTTTGCCAGATCGGTCGTTGTCTGAAACAGAAATTCGAAAATCCAATTTTCCTCGGAAACAAATTTTGTTCTAACGAAACGAATTTTGGACCCCATAAAACTTGAATAATGTTTTCCTCATGGGAATAAAACTCAAACAGAAAAATAATATAGAATAAAAAGGTTGAGTTTTTGAGAAATTTCAATTTTGATAAAGAAGAAGAAAAGAGGTTTTATTTCTTTGACACTTTGATAAAAAATGTAATTACAGTGTAAATTAGAAACATTTATCACTCACAAGAAATCATTTAAGTTCCGTTTTTTGTAAATGGATACTCAATCAAGAGTTCTGCATTTGAAATAAGGTTCAGAGAGTTCACAGTATCAGCATGCTAATTCATACGCGTTTTTTTCTTGGTCAATTCAAAACCTGGATAAAAAAAAGATCAGAATTTCCAAAGCAAGGAAGATTTTCTTCTATGAAGGAGATAACTCAGATTTTAATATCTTCGAAACGATATTTTTCAATTATGAAACTGGATTTTCAACAGAATAATTCTGCTCCTGATAAAGTGCTTGAATTTTCAACCATAACAGAGAAATTTTCCAGAAAAAATGTGATTGTCGTTAAGAAACTAGAAGAAATTCAATTTGTATCCAAAATAGTCAAGTTCAACTAAATTAAATGAATTTTGAACAACATATTTGAATCCTCAACTGAAGACAAATAATTTTCCACCAAAAAGGCTGATCTTTCAACAAAATTGTTGAATTTGCAACCAAGTAGTTGGGTTCCAACTAAAGAAGGTTATACTTTGCCAAAAAGGGAATATTCAAATTTTTAGTTACAAAAACACTAATATTTAATGAAACAATCAAATTTTCAACAAGACATCAGCTTTTGTAATGAGGTTAAACTCCTGTAGGAACAGAATAATTTTTAACAAAAAAATTAATTTCCAACAAAGCAGTTACTGTTGAATGTTCCATCAAAAAACTTAAATATGCAAAAAAAATGTGACAGGTGATATCTCAACTAAGAAGGAATTGAAATTAAAAAAAAAAACAGTTGTTTCCAACAAAAAATAACCAATTTCCTAAAAATAGTTGATCTTATAACTGTTTAACTAATAAATGCCCACCAAACATGGCTAGACTGACTTGAATGAATTATATAATAGAAAAAAAATGAAATTTCCAGAAATTAGGTGCTCATTCAACCAAGCAGTTGAAATTTTCAACCACAAGAGATGAATTCTCTACGAAAAATATAATAGACGGTATTCTTACCAGGAAAAATTCCATTTTTAAACAAAGAAAAAGATATTGAACTAAGAAGGGAATTGGTTAATATTCTTCGTTAAAAAAAAATTCGTAACCAAGAAAAAAAGCCATCGTAAACTTTTGAGCCAAAAAGACAAATTTTGTTGCCAACATTTTTTATTTTCCAACAAAAAATTAAATTTCTTATCAAAATGATCGAGGTTCGAACCCAAAAAAGCATTGTGGCAGAATTATTACCCAGAATGAACAAGGAAATCGAGCATAATTATTTCAAGAAATAAAAAATGCTTACTGGATTCAACGAGATATCCAAAGCATTTTGGGTATTCCATGAGTTTTTACGGGATTTTGATGAAAAAAATATTAAGAGGATAAGAGTGATGATAAGGAAGGATTTTGGAAGACTTGGATTAATTTTACGAGATTTGAAGCAGATTCGATGATTTTATGGGATTAAAAGAAATCTCAAAGATTCTAAAAGATTACGTAGTATATCTAAAGATTTTGAAGGCATGGTAAGATTTCTAGAGCTTCAACGAAACCATGATGAAATAAATATGCTGAAACTCTATAAAGGATGTCAAGGGATTTTAAAGAATTTTGGGGTATTCTTAAGGACTAAGAAGTTCTTATGAGAATCAAAAAATTTTTGATAGTTCTAAAGATTTCCGAAGCTATTTGATGAATTCTAAAAATTTCAAGGGATATGAAAAATCCTTTAATGTATATGAGGTATTTCTGATAATTACAAGATGTTTTCTAATTCAAGAAATCTCCTAAAGCTCTTCAGCGATTTTGTGAAATTTCAAGATGTGTGGGAGAAACTGTGAAGATAGGAAAATATTTCAAGGAACTGAAGCATATTTTAAGATAATAAAAGAATTCCAAGGTATATCGAAGGATTTAAGAGGAGTTTATAACATTCCTAAAAATTATATTAAATTATAATATAATGTAAATAATGAAATATTATAGATAATTAGGAGGAATTTCGGAAAATTTCGGGGCATTTCAAAGGACTACATAGAATTTCCGCAAAAAACAAAATGTTAACTAAATTTAACAGGATATCCAAAGCTTTCCAGCGATCTCAAGTTTTTTCAGAGATATTCAAGAACTGAGTGAAGATAAAAAAGGTTCCTAAGATTTGAAACGGATTTTGGGAGATTAAAAAAAAATCCCATAGTGTAACCAAGAATTTTAGATGATTTCGCAAAATTTCCAAACATTCTATAAAATGACAATAATCAGAGAATATTTAATATTAAAGATTAAATTAAAGATTATATCAATATTTAAGATTTAGAAGGATTCCAAGGGATCCCAGGGTATTTTAAAGGACGACAACGTATTTCGAAAATATAAAAGGTGTTTACTGAATTTAACAGGATTTGCGAAGGTTTTATGCAATTCGATAAGATTTCGGAAGATTCGAAAAGATTTGTAAAGGTAAGAAAAGATTTTGAGAAACTCTAACGGATATCGAGAGATTTAAAGCGATCTCGATGATCACCGACTTTCAAGAGATTTCAAAAAATTTTAAAGTATATCCAATAAGGATTTCAGAATCCCTTCCAACATTTTGAAAGATTTGATAAAATTAGGATAAAATGAATATCATAACATATGGAACAGGATTTGATAAGATTTTAGGGAATTTTAGGGGATTTCAAAGGATTTGAAGAGATGTTGAATTTGATCATACTTTCGGATAAAAATGCATACCGCTTTACACTGCTGCATACCGCTCACAGTGGTGAGAGAACGATTGAGATAAAGAAAGCAAGCGAGAGGAAGAGAGGAAGAGAAATGGAAAAAGCAAGAGAGAGTTAGAGAAGGGGAAGTCCGCACTTCCCCTGACATTCATCGTTATTTCACGTTATGCGTCAAGGAACGTAACCGGATCTTGGAAGATATGAAGCTATTTTGACAATTTCACGGACAGATGATTCTAACAGGATTTAAAATTTTTTTAGGATTTTAATAGGATCCCAAAGGATTTGGAAAAAATTGTAAAGATAATGGAACATCCTGATTTAAAATATTTCAGAGTATGGATAAATTCAATAATACTTTCGGATAAAAATTCGTACCGCTTTACACTGCTGCATACTGCTCACAGTGGAGAGCCAAGATTGGAGATAGAGAGAGCGAGTGGAAGTGAGGAAGACAACTGGATAAAAGCAAGAGAGAGTTATGGAAAGGGAAGCCTGCACTCCCCCTGAGATTTCTCAACGTTATACGTTATACGTCAAGGAACGCAACCGAATTTTGAGAGTTATTAAGCTATTTGCACAATTTCACGGAATTTTAGATGATTTTGATGAGATTTCAAAATTTTAATAGGATTTTCATAGGATCCCTGAGGATTTGAAAAAAATTGTGAAGATAATAAAAGATTTTGAGAGATTTTCAAGGATCTGAAGAGATCTTAAGCGATTTTAATGATTTTGGCCGATCTCGAAATCTTTTGAAATCATCGAAATTCCAGAAGATGTATAGAGATTTGAATATATTTCAGAGTATGGATGAATTAAGACAAACTTCCCGATGAAAATTCATACCGGATTATGGAAGGGAAAGCCTGCACCTCCCCTGACATTTCCCAACGTTATACGTTATACGTCAAGGAACGCAACCGATTTTTATGAGATATTGATCTATTTTCAGAATTTCACGGACTTTCAGATGATCTCGATAGGATTTCAAAATTTTCCTAGTATTCTTATAGGATCCCAAAGGATTTGGAAAAAATTGTAGAGATGATGAAAGATTATGAGGGATTTCGAAGGATTTCGAAAGAATTCAAAATACTTCAGCGTGCATCCAAGGATTCTGGAAGATTTCGTTAAATTCTGGAAAATTTACCCCAATTATAATGAAATAAAAATAATATAATATTACATAGGATTTGGAACAATTTCGAGGGATTTCAGGGTATTCCGAAGTACTACAAAGTGTTACCAAGAATTCAAAAATATTCACCAATTCAATGAAATTTACAAATAATTTTGCGATTTCATGAAATTTTAAGGAAGCTGAAAAAATAATGAGGACAAAGAGAGATTTTACGGAATCGAAACGGATTTCAAGAGATTGAAAGGGATTCTGGAATTCATTGTTATTATAACATTAGGCCAAATCCTTTTTGGGGTATAAGTAGGCATAAGGGCATAAGGAGGACTCAGGGATAGGTGTTGGATCAGTCTTAGAATTTATTGCGTGTTTTTTGCGAACAGAAAAAACACACACTCGTCCTGTGCAACATCGCTCCGACACGGGTCGCTTCCTGATCTCTCT
>WSXT02175518.1:0-22044 GCA_011762715.2 Neuroterus valhalla | reverse complement strand
AAACTACTTGTCCTATCAAAAGGTTGATTTTACCAAATTTGTAGATCTTTTTTTGGAGCACAAGTTTAGTTCATTTATATTTTCCCATACCTTGCATGGTTTGACCAAAAAATTAATCTTTCCATTTTTCATTATTTTTCGTGCGACCGAAATTTGAATTTTCGATTTTTCGAGAAAACTCGAAAAGTTGTAAACATCAACCTGGAGGGCTCCCAAAAGGAAACATTTTTTTTCTTCGAACTTTTTGTAATATCTTGCCTTGTTTGGTTAAAAATGCTCATTTTCGTTTATATTTCCGAATTTTGAAAATGCCACAACTCGGAAATTTTTGTTTTTATCAAAAAAAAATCATAAGGATAAACTGTTTCATTTTTCACCGACTACAAGAAACCGTGATTCCAATTTTCGAATCTTGGAAGAAAAAGTCCAAAAAAATTTCAAAATGCTCTCCCTCTTCGATTTTTTATCCGAAATAGCTGGTTAACGAACTCGACTTGTCTTTTTGGTCCCTCAAAATGGGTGCCAAAGCACGATCAAATATGACCATTCTTTCGAAAATTATCGAGTTCACAGATTATTTTCCATTATTTTTTGTGCGATCAAAATGGGAATTTTTCATTTTTTGAGAGAATTCAAAAAGTTGTATTCACGAAAAGAAAACTTTCTTTTTTTAAAAAGAAACTCTAACAATTTTGTTTTTATCGAGAAAAATGATTGGGATACATTGTTTTACTTTTTACGTACTATAAGAGATTGTACCTACAATTTTTGAGTCTTCGAAAAAAGAGTAAAAAAAAATGTTCAAAATTCTACTCCTCTTTCATTTTTCATCCAAAATAGCTGGTTAACCAACTTGACTTGCCTTTTTGGTCCCTCAAAGCAAGAAAACTACTTTCTTGGGATCAGGGGATCTCAAAACCTGGAGATTTCATAAATTCCGCGAAATTCAATTTTCACATAAAACCAATACCTTCTCATTATGATGAGATTATAAAAATTGTTCTAAACTGAATGTAGAATGATCAGTGAGTTTTGGCGACCCTAAAAAATAACCAGTGATAATCGAAAGAGAAACTCATGGAGGGGCGCATTTTTCTATACTCGCACCGCCCGCTATCTCACCTGAAGCCGGCCCTGAGTACCAGTCAGCAGGAAAGTCAGCAATAGACGGTGAAAGAAACAAGAGATTACGGTACCAAAGTCTATATTCGTTATAAAAATAAATGTTTTCATCACAGAAGAGGTTCGGAAGTTTGTTGGATAATTTATATTTCTGGAAAGTGGAAAATCCGACGACTTATGCGTTTTCTACTGAATATGGTTAAATTAAACATAGACTCTCAACCAAACTATTTTTTTCTTATGAATTCCAATGAAAATAACAACTTTATATGGGAAAATATTTTTGGTAAATTGTAAACCGATACTTTTATCATGGAATAGAGCTTGGTGAAGCTTGTACATTTTTACATCCTTGTCATAATGAGGAGGTATTACCGAAGGTAATAAGGTAGCCGACATTTTTATTTGCAGTTTCAAAAGATCTATACCAGAGTTGTCCAACGCGTGAGCAACGGTGTAAATAACTGTCACTCGTCAATCCCCACTCTTATCATCTTGGATGCGTTGATGTGGTGAGCGCGATGTGGAAAGGGATGTTCGGCGGCCAGTCAGAGGAGAATCCTCGATGAAGCGCTCGGAGAAGGGGAAGAAAGGAGAAACACGCAAACCTTGCGTTGGACACCCCTGATCTATACAGAAATGTAGGGGAGTACAAAAACCGAACGCGGAGTGAGAGATTGGAAGACGCGACTCCTAGGCGCCCTCAAACTTGCGAATTGCGCGCGCATTGTGCAACGAGGATGTGCCCGCGCAGCGGCAGATTATTCTATTTACAGAAATTGGTTACCTCCAATTAATATAAGTCATCCATTTGCCACTGTATTTACGACATCAGTCCATATATTCACTCATGATATCGAAGTACATTTATCATGAGTCTCTTGGAGTAAACTTATGTACATCATCTAATGCATTTGTCTCCCAGTGAACATGATGCATAGACGATTGTTCCGACGAAAGTCCTATCTATATTTCAATGTCACGGTGAAGAACCGTCCTGACCGAGCGTCTCCAAGTAGCACCCATTCCAGATGTTGAAATGTAAACAAGATACCGTTCACAGCAACTGCATTTCTATGTGTACTAGTCACGTAGCACTCTATAAAAAAAATATTACACAAAAATCGCGTAATATCGGGAAACTACCATTCCCTATAGGTATACTGTCCAGTTTTTCGGATTTTTTCATCTAGGGCTAATCTTGAGGAAATTACCCGAGACACACTTTTTTTGCCCTGAGAATTAAAGGAGAATACAATCTAACACAAAGAAGCTTTGATTCCTTTCTATGGTATCAAGAATTTTTCATCTTGTGTATAAATTAGCTCAAAAACATGATCTCCAAATTTGAGCAAGATCGGTTAGTATTTAGGGGTGGCGCAAGAACGATGAAGTTGCCCAGTGATTTAACAAGGAAATAAGTCATCTTTTTTGTTAATCTGATAGATAAACGCGGTGATACGTAACAAATAATTCCGTGTTTCAGTATGTTGTTCAGAACTCGTCAGAGAATAAGAATCAATCATAAATTATGATGTTTAGTGATTTGAAGCTATATCCGAAAGACTCTAATATTTTTATGTATTTTTTCTTCTCTTCAGAACACATGTAAATATTCAAGCAAACTAGATTCGATTCTTGGGTTTTTATATTATTTCCAGACGTTGCAGATATAAATTTTCTTTTCGTTCAGATATTTTGTTTTTGCTATTTTCCGGAAGATTAAAATATTTTTAACTACTACTTTGCTTTCTAAGAATACTCCTAAATGTTTCAACACATCAAAATCGTTAAGAGAGTATTTTTTTTGTTTACTGATTTTGTGTGTTTTTACATTCTCATCAGAGAAAGTATAAAATGTGTGTGAAATTTTTCATCCCCCCCCCCTCCCTGTTCCCGTCAAATGTCCAAGTTTTGAGTAGACCTGAAATGATAGAACTGATAGAATAATTTATCCTGATGTATTTTTTCGATGGGAAAAATGGTCAGAGTGATAGGATTTTCAAAATTTTAAACTACAAAGCACAATGAGAATTTAGCCAAGTGTTGCACGATATAAAGAAAGTTTAGAGGCGGAATACGTTTCTTTCTGGGAGCCCTAGAAGATTATAATAACTCTTTTTTTGATTTTCTCGAAAAATCGAACATTTGAATTTTGGTCGCACAAAAAAAACATTGAAAATATAATAGAACAAAAATTGTGCAAACAAAAAAGATCTACGAATTTTGTCAAAATTACTTTAGGATAGGAAAAGTAGTTTTCCGGATCTCGCGCTTCGCGCTCGATGGTAATCTCACCCCGCGCTCGGTTATGAATTCACCTCGCGCTACGCGCTCGGCCTTTGTACCGCCCTACAGTTGTATGAACAGCTTTTGAAACTGAAAAGCGAAATGTCAACTACTTTAATTTGATGAGTGTGGGTTCTCTTTTGTTTAAGCTTCTTCGGCTATAACGAATACATTTACATCGCGTGTCTCGTGCTGCGAACTAGATCAAAGTTTGTCCGAAACGGTGGAGAAGTTTTCTTGCCTAATTTTTTTCACATGTTAGGTAGTTTTTCTAGAAAATCCATTTTTTTATTTTATTTTTTACGATTGAAACAAAAACTACCCGTCCAATGGGAAAAATTATAATAAATTCACAGATTTTTTTCGGTTGAACAACTTTTCTCTATCAATCTCCTGTGTTGGCCTTAGTAATTTTTTCAAAAATTTTACTATTCCATTTTTATGGTTAATATTCATGATTGAAATGAAAACTACATTTTTTTTAAAGGTTAAATTATAAATGAAGCAAAAACTACTTGTCCTATTAAAAAGTTAATCCACCAAATTTGCAGATCTTTTTTTGGTGCACAATTTTAGTTCTTTTATATTTTCCCGTACCTTACATAGTTAGACCGAAAAATGAATCTTTCTATTTTTAATCATTTTTCGTGCGACCGAAATTTGAATTTTCGATTTTTTGAGAAAAATTGAAACGTTGTAAAGATCATCCTCGAGGACTCCCAAAAAGAAATATTTTTTTTCTTCAAACTTTTTTCCATATCTTGCGTTGTTTGGCTGAAAATACTCATTTTCGTTTATATTGTTGAATTTTGAAAATGTCCCAACTCTGACAATTTTGTTTTTATCACAAAAAAAATTATGAGGATGAATTGTCCAAAAATAATTTCAAAATGATCCCCCTCTTTAATTTTTGATCCAAAATAGCTGGTGAACGAATTTGACTTGCCTTCTTGGTCCCTCAAAATAATTGCCAAAGCACGATTGAAGATGATCATTCTTTCGAAATTTATTGAGTTCTCATTAAAAAGGGGGAGCATTTTGAAAATTTTTTGGACTTTTTTTCCAATACTCAAAAATTCTAAGTACGGCTTTTTGTAGTAGGAAGAACGTGGAACCATTCATCCTCATGATTTTTTTGATAGAGAGAAAAATGTTTCTTCTTGGAGGCCCTACAAGATCGTGAATACAACTTTTTGGACTTTCTCTAAGAATCGAAAACTCCTATTTTGATCGCACGAAGAATATTGGAAACAAATCTGTGAACTCGATAAATTTCGAAAGAATGATCATATTCGATGAATGATTCATTTTTTGGTCAAACTATGCAAGGTACGGGAAAACAAAAATAAACTAAACTAAACTTTTGTAAAATCAACTTTTTGATAGGACAAGTAGTTTTTGCTTCATTTATAAAAAAACCATAAAATGAATTCATTTCAATCAGGAAAAAAACTATAAAAATGAAATAATAACATTTTTTTTAAAATGTCTAAGGCTGACACAGAAGATTGATAAAGAAAAGTTATTCATCCGAAAAATATCTGTATATTTGTTATAAGTTTTCCCATTGGACGTGTAGTTTTTTTCAATGGTAAGAAATAAAATTAAAAACTGAAAAATTGAATCTCTAGAAAAACTACACAACATGTGAAGAAAATTGAGCAACAAAACTTTTCCACCGTTTTGGACAAACTTTGACCGAGTGCGCAGCTTGAGACACGCGATGAAAATGTATTCGTTAAAGCCGGAGAAGCTTTAACAAAAGAGAATTCACACTCATCAAATCAAAGTAGTCGACATTTCGCTTTTGAGTTTCACAAGCTCTATATACAATAAATTGTAGGGATGTACTAAGGCCGAGCGCGTAGTGCGAGGTAAATTCATAACCGAGCGCGGAGACAATTCAAAAAGTTGTATTCACGATCTTGCAGGGCTCCCAAGAAAAAACATTCTTTCTCTCTGACTTTCTTTTCAATCTTGTGTTATTTGGCTGAAAATTCTCATTTTCTTTTATATTTTTTAATTTGGAAATCACCATTACTCTGAAAATTTTATTTTTATCGAAAAAAATGATTAGGATATATTGTTTCAATTTTTACCTGCTTAAAGAAATTGTCCTTACAATTTTTGAGTCTTTGAAAAAAAGTAAAAAAATTTCTTCAAAATGCTCCCCCCCCCCCCCTTTAATTTTACATCCAAAATAGCTGGTAAACGAATTTGACCTCCATTTTTGCTTCCTCAGAATATGTTTCAAAGGGCAATCCAATCCAATTAGTCTTTCAAAAGTTATGGAGTATACAGAAGACGACGACGACGACGAGAACAGATAGACACTTTCGTAAGGACCTGATTTTCGGGATCAGGGGGTCTCAAAACGTGGAGATTTTATAAATTCCGCGGAAGTCGATTTTCACATAAAACCAATACCTTCTCATTATGATGAGAATGTAAAAATCTGCCCGCTGCGCGGGTACATTCTCATAGCACGTTACGCTCGTAAGTTTAAGCGCGCCTAGGGCGCGCGTTTTTCGGATCTCGCGCTTGATTCAGTATACAGTGTAATGCATACACAGAGTTGCAAATATTGCCTAACTGTTGAAACCCTCTACTTTTTTGAAGATTATATAATTTTTTTTTCTTTCTGATGAAAATTTTTTGGAAATCAATTTTACTGAAGGTCTACTGGTCTTAAGAAACGCATTCTCATTAAAATACTCGCCACTGATATTTACATCTCGCATAGTTTAGCTAGCAAATTGAATTTTTTATTGTTTAAAAAGCGTAATAGGAATAAAACAAAAAATATACGTCTTATTGAAAAATTATTCATATAAAACTTGTAGATCTTTTTGAGATGAACAATTTTGCTATTCAATATTTCTTCTTTTCTCTTATTGTTTGGCTGGGGATTGGTATGTTCTTATTTTCGTAAGTGCGTTATCGTGAATGAAACGAAAACTATACGTCTTATCAATAAATGATCAACTGTAAATTTGTAGGTTTTTTTATGGTAAACAATTTTTCGTCTCGGCGTTTTTTTTCGTATCTCACATAGATTTACTGAGAAATGAAATTTTTCTCTTTTGGTAACATTTTTCACGATTTAAACAAAAAACTATGCATCTCATAAAAAAATGGTTCCAATTAAATTTTCAGATCTTTTTGAAATGAATAATTTTGGTCCTTGATATTTTTTTGTACTTCTCATAGTTGGAGCGGAAATGTGTATTTTCAATTCTCTAAAAAGCTATTTTGATGGATAGAACTAGGATCATAGGTAAAAAAAGGCTGGTTAACGAAATCGTCCTTTCTTTTCCGGCTTCAAAAAAGTGTGCCAAAGTATAATCCAATATGATAATTCTTCCGAAAGTTATCGAGTACACAGATGACAGACTACAGACTACAAACAGACAGTCACTTTCGTAAAAACCTGATTTTCGGGTTCAGGGGGTCTCAAAACGTGGAGCTTTCATCGAAACCGCGATAGTCATTTTTTCGCATAAAACCAATCCCTTCTCATTCATAATGAGAATGTGAAAATCTGCCCGCTGCGCAAGTACACGGAAAGAAATTTGGTACAACAGCGGCACTTATAGGTAACTTCGTTGTGCCAAACTGTAATACTGCAATACGCCTTCTGTTTGTGACAACTGTTCTCCCTGTCAGGGAACGCTGCATTCCCAGTGTCGGGCAACTGTTGTCTGAGAAACGGATAACTAACTTTATGGGAGAGACACGTTATCAAAATTGGTGTTGCTGCTGCTTTCATGCCTTGGTTGCGCTGTCCTACTACTATGAATGCAGCAGCTGTCAGAAATTTCTTTCCGTGTAAGAAACGAAAGTTGAGGATCGAAAGTTATCCTAAGACCAATATGGTGGTAAGCCTCTCAATCCCTATTCCCTCAATGGAGTACTGGGAATCATACATAACCGGTGAATTTCAAGTTCGCAGAAAAGTAATAATTTTACACTTGTTTTCAATTCAAGTTTATTCAGATCACACACCAACATCAGTATACGTGAAATGGTAGCAGCTTAGTATGGATAATAAGTCATTGATAAATATAACGAAAAGTAAGGGTCCTAGGTTTGAACCTCGTGGAACTCCTGATGTTGAAGTAGATAACTGAGAAGAATATCCACCATATTGTAGATGTTTTTCTATTACTCAAGTATGAGTGTATTATTCGCACAAAGTTATGAGGTAGTTCTAGTGCACTGAGTTTTCCTGTATGAGTCGAGTGATCTACTTCATCGAATACCTTTAAGAGATCCGTGTATATGACATCGACTTGCTCAAAGTCTTGTAGTTGCATTCGTGTCAACTGCGTAAAACCTAATATATTGGTCAATAGACATACGCGTTAATAAGCCATGATAATTTGGCGTTAAAATTGTATAAGCTCCTTCGGTGATTATGTCATAAACACATATTTCAAAGACCATGGACAAAACACTTAGTATACTTATAGGTCTGTAGTTTATCCCCTTTTTTCCAGACTGGTCAGATTCCCGATATTTCTCATAAAGTGGGGTAGTGCCCAGAAGACAGAGACAAATTGGAAACTGTTTTCAATGGTGGGAACAAGAACGTACTACAACTTTTAATAATTTTACATGATATCTTATCTGGACCAGCTGAATTTTTGTAAGGCAGTTCATTGAGACCCTCCAAGATGTGTGCAGTATTTACATGTACTGCCTGTGTATTTGTATTTAGTAGTCGAAGAGTTATGTCTTAAAGGCTCATCTTTACATTCTGGAGATTGCAGGCTAGACATGTTATAAACTTTATGAAAGGGATGTGCGAATGCATTAACTATATCAAGCTGATTACAATGTTCAACCCCATCATATCTTATGATTTCCGGTATTCTCGATTGCCCTTTCATTATATTTACAAATGACCAGAATGATTTAGGATTTTCTCGCAGTTCTACTTTATGTGCTAGCATACATATTTGAATAACATGGGTCTCTTGTTTCATAAAAAATTCGATATCTTCAATGATATTTCTAATGAAGCAGGGCGGGAATTTCGCATTCACATCGTTAGATCTATATTTACGTACATAAGTCTCTAGCAACATATAAAATGGGTCGTAAAATTTTTTACATGCGAAATCAACAAAAGTAATATTTTCCAAAAAAGACCAGTCTATACTGTTTATCGCAATACACAAATCGCTGATAATGGCAAATTCATAATTTTTATTATTAGATTTAAGACTTACATCAAACGTTTTAACATCAGATTTGACTTCAATATGTAACGTAAACATAAGGACGGGATGGTGGATATCCTCGGGTAGTATTCGTTCTAAACATTGAGTTAGTTCACACTTCATATTCGTAAGTAACAAATCCATATATCTATTGTTACCATTTTTTACATTGTTGAATTGAATTAATTCATAGTACTTCCTGATAGATGTTAATAATAAGGGTTTCCTATCCTGAATGCCCGTTTCACAGGGTGTTTTGTAATTTGATGCATTAAAATCCTCCATAATAATAAATCTATCATCCCAAAGCTCCTGTTGAGTAGTAAGAGATTCTTAAAAAAATTCCAATGTATCAGCTGGGATAGTAGGTGGGATATATAGTGTAATCAAGATAACTGGTGTGCCGCTCCGAATCAAATTTACCCCAACTACATCGAATCCAGGAAATCTGTTGTCATTTTTATGTGTTAAGTTAATGCTAGAGTAAAATATTCTGGTATCAGTTGTAATTTTGCACTCCCTCACCCGTTCTGTATAATCAATAATCGCGATGGACATTACACTCTAAATTCCTTGGAATGAACTTTCATTCCAAGCAACGACTGAACTGTCAGTTTCATTTTAAGAGAATGAACTTTCATTCCCTTAGAATGAATCAGCTTGGGCGGTGAGATTTTCATTCCAAGGCTTGGAATGAACTGTGTTTCATTCCGAACTGGAATGAACTGTTAGTCCAAGCGTTGGATTTACATAACGTTGCGTCAAAAGTTGAATCTCTTTGTTTTCAAAGTCAAATTCGACTGTCCCAATCGAAAAATATATTCTAAAATGATTTATAAAAATAGGGTCACTGACCAGTACATACTGGAGCTTCTTCGAAGCCTTTGGTTAGGCACTGTTAGTTTCGAAAAGCTTCAAAATACCACTCGTACACCCTGTACAGGTCAGTGACCTAACCTTTACACATTTCATCATCCAATTTGACCTATTTCCTAAAAATAATATTAAAATTTCAGGAGAAAACGTTTTACAAGTATAAGTAGCAAAGAAATATTTTAAAACAGTTTTTTTTAGTAAGGGGGGAGCAGGGTCAAAAATTTTTTTTTTTATTGCATTTTCTTATAGTAAAACATTTCAAGAATATCGCTTCCAAATTTCAAATTAATCGGAGTAAAACTCTCAAAGTTTTACACCTTTCTGTAACACGAGGACAGCGTTCGTATCACCAGGGCTGATAAAGAAGCAAAACGATAAAGCAAGCATGCTACGATCCAAAGTAGACTTGAAAGAAAAGAAGCTGAAGACAAAAAAATTGCTATAGCAGATGTCCTTTATGGAGCTGGAATCGATGATTTAGTGTATTTAAGAAAAAATAAATACATTTTTCGCTTTTTTACAGTTCGAAACTTTAAACGCGTTTTTCTCAAAATCATAGTTTCGAAGTCGGTGTTCACTCTCCTGAAAAAACTGCTAAACCCATCGTTCTCAAATTTGGTACACACTTCCTACATACATATTGCCAGGGTCCAACGGTCTTTATTTTTCATTTTTCCGACATTAAGGGTGTTTTCTACTCACAAAATGGCGAAATTTTTCGTCAATAATCACATTTTTCGCTTAGAACGGCCATTAAAAAATCAAAAGATTGAAAAATTTATGATTGGACACCGTTGGACCTAAGAAAAACATATATTTTAGTGAAAAAAATTGACCCAATTAGATTATACAACTCTACGTTGAGATATGATGAACACCGCAAATAAGAGACGTCATCGTAAATCTGCTGCCACCGGGTTATTTCTTCATATTTTTGTACCAAAATTTGGGAAAATGTTCTTGAAATGTTACTTTATAATATGCCTAATACTAGAATAAATGCACTTTTGTAACATTTCCAAGAAAAATTCATGAAAAAACATTTTTTTAGACCCTACTCCCCCCTTAACTTTGTTAGAAGGCTTTATCAATAGTGTTTGGACACCTTCAATCATAATATATTATCATTTATATATAAACTATAGTCATGTGTAAAAGACACTAAAATCAATAAATTACTTTTTTTTAATTATTCATCATCTTCCATAACTTTCGAGTCTTTCTGCGATTTCATCAGTTTTCTAAAAACACACACAGAAAAAAGAGGTTATGTTGATGATTTGCCTGCTTGGTCCGTCATTCCAGTTGGAATGAAAATCCATTCCAAGGTAGGACTGAGACAGTTTCATTCCTAGCTTGGAATAAATTGTTTCATTCTAAGAGAATGGACATTTTTCAGTCGTTACATGGAATGAACTTTCATTCTAAGAGAATGAACTTTCATTCCGAGGAATTTAGAGTATAAATTTATTACTATCTACAATTTCAGATGTATATATTGTTGGTTCCAACCAAGTTTTAGTACTAGCTAGTAAATCATAATTGTAAATATTTTCTGTAGTTAATATTTAAGCAAATTAGGTGTTAAAGCCCTAACATTTTGATGCTAACCATTTATACTCAAACCTGTGGTTGTCGGCGACGAGGCGACTTGACCTCCATTATTACGGGAGCACTGTTCCCTATAATTTTCCTG
Organism: Neuroterus valhalla; assembly: GCA_011762715.2. Classification (NCBI taxonomy): domain Eukaryota; kingdom Metazoa; phylum Arthropoda; class Insecta; order Hymenoptera; family Cynipidae; genus Neuroterus; species Neuroterus valhalla. Next base: position 10,836 of record WSXT02175518.1, on the reverse strand, counting down.
TCCATCCCTATTCCTCTTTTTATACAGTAGCACCATCAACTCTCCCCTCTACTCCCCTGAGAATCCCATCCTCCTCCATACTTTCTCTACTATCTCTTTTAAACTCTCTCTGACCGCTGGTGTACTCAACAGCCATGCTTTGTTCTGCACCCCGTCCAAGCCTTCGACCTTCCTAACTTCCTCATTTGTTTCTCTATCACCTCATCATGAAACTTCATCTCTCCTTCCTCGCTCTTTATTCTACTCTCCTCATCTCCATTTCGTTTATCTAAACCCTGAAATGATCCATGAAAGAATTCCCTCTACTACTCATTTTCTATTTTCTCACTTATAACCTTCCCACGCTTCCTGAGCCTATTTATTATCTTTCATACGCCTCCCTTCGTCTTAACACCTCTCGATTTCCCTTCTGGATTTCCCTCTCTTTCTTGCTCTTTTCTTTCAAATATTAAACTAAACTCCTTCCTCATCTCTACGTACTTCCTCTTCGCGGTTCTCTCATTCCACTTATTTGACTTTCTTTCAACCTTTCTTTACATCTCTTTACATTCCCCATCCCACCATGGTTTCACCACTCCTTTCTCCTTTTTTCTTAACACTTTCTGTTGCACCCACACTTTAACTTTCTCCTCCAGAACTCCCCATATCTGTTCTACCGCCTCCCTTTCCAAAACTCAGTTTTCTTGACTGCTCCTGGTATTTCTCTATGTCCTCCCCTGCCCACATCTTGCTCTCTCCCATCGAAACTTTTTCTCCTGCTTGCCTTCCACCGCCCTTTCCTCTCATCCATAATATTAATGGCTGATGGTCTAGTTCTATCCTATCTTCTACTGCGAATCTCCCCATTCCCTCAACCTTGCTAATTAATGACATCTAAGTCTATCACCGATGCTCCTACCTTACTCACATACATGTGTACTCCCTCTCCGTACCCTGTTATCATGCCACTTGCGACCGCCCATCCTGTATCTACCATTCAGTCCTTCAAAACCCCTTTCCTCATTTATAACCATATACTTTGATTTTCTTTCAATACTCTCTTCTTCCCTGTAGAGACCCCCTTCCTTTCCCATTAGTGCTTTCAAGTCCGACCTTCCCTCAGTACCACTACGCCTTCTCTTCGTTTGCCTATAACCTCTTCCACCCTTCCTTCATTCCTTTTCGTCCTATCCCCATTGTACATGGTCACAAACTTGCAAGTCACTATTCCTATCATAACAGCCCTCACTTTTACCTTCTGCCCCTCTTCCCCACCATGAACTTCTTCTTTACACCCCCCCCCCCCTCCTATCCATGTTTCAATTCCCTCCGAGCCCTACCTTTCTTCTTCACTCTGACTAGCTCTTGGAGTCCTCCCCTTCACAAACTTGGTAGTCTTGGTTCTATTTGCCCCCATTCCTTGATCTCTAATCATGTGTTTGCTAGTCCTACAACATCGAATCACATAGCAATACCCCCGCTACATTTCAAAAGAAAACCTTTACCACTCTTTGCCATTAGTTTTCCCCACCCTCCTGCTTCCTACGAAACGAATCCCCCTGCACCTCTTCCAACTCCTCGGTTTCCTCATCTTTTATCTCCACTAGCCATGCGATTCAGCATTTTCCTAATTTCTTTCTCCCTCCCCGCGTCAGATCGTGATCGATGTAAACCTCCTTATCCTAAATCCTGCTTTTACTGCACATACCCCAAACTTATCTTGTCAGCTCTTTTATTCTACACCCACGACTTCTTTCCCCTTATTTCCTCTAGCCTTACTTTGATTGCCTTTCCCTGAAACCCCCTTTTGATTTGCAGCAGCGCTCCCACTCCCTTTCCATTCTTCCTCGCTCCTTAACTTCAGCCCTCTTATCACAATATTATTTCTTCCATCCTTATTTGCTTTCTTCTTCATTCTTAGCTCAATTGTCCTCATCCTTCCCCTAACAGCACTTCCTCCTCCTCGTTCCTATGCCCTCTCACTTTCTCTTATCACGTTCTCTACCCTCTCCCATTTTCTGCTCTCCTTCTACTCTCCTTCTACTCTGCCACCTTTTCTCATATTTGACCTACCCTACCCACTCAAGTCTTGTCTCTGTCCTTTCCTTTCACAAACTAATCTCCTCTTCCATCTGATATATCTTATCTTCCTTTTCCTTCCGTCAACACTACTACTTTCTCTAATCCTTCTAATTCCTCCGTCAGATCATCTTTTTTTTCCATTTCTCATCCCTAACCCTAATAGTAATATCCCTAATAGTTATATGACTACCGTCGTGGAAGCATGCACGCTTTCGTCGCTTGAAACAATTTTCGCTGAAGCCAATGTTTGTGTGTGAATTATTGCATACAAGGAATCGTGGTATGTTGTGTATGTTTCTTCCTTCATAATAGATTCGTCTTGCACAGGAGGTTTGAATGTGGAGAAAATTTAGGCTTTTTTGCCTAACCTTTGTTTGCCTGGTGATTTTTGACGCTTTGGCTGTGCTCGGATCGGTTTGTTCCTAGTGATTTGCCTAGTGTTATAAAGTGAGAAAGTAATTTTTGTGTTTGGTGTTTTTTTCCTCTCCATAATAGGACTGCGCTTTTACTCAAGGTTTAGTTGTTGGAAGATTTGAGGCTTTTTCTTTTTTGTTTTGCCTTCGCTTGCCTCGTGGTTTTTGTAGTTCTTGCTCTTTCCGGATTGAACTGTTTTCAGAGATTCACCGTGTGTAACATAGATTCCTTCATCACGTCTAAGAAAAATGTTGTTCACATTGAGTTATCGATTTTCACGATCAGATGATTCTTACCAGCTGTGTTAACGTCGTTCAAAATGGCAAACGTAAACAAGGACCAAGGTGATCACCTTCTTGATACTAATAGTGTTTATGTATATATGAAAAATGCAAACTATCTGCTACTTCTGACACAGGTTGTATTAGATGTAAGGGTTTTACTGCTTGTTACCATACACTTACAGACTGTACTACTAAAATTATATGTAACTCCGAGCGCCTTCGTCAACGCTGTTGGGTCTAGATCTGATTCTCCTGATAATGAGGCGAAGGACAATGGGATCCCATTCAGCACTAACGCACTCCAATCCAATCCATGCTCAATGTCTTAAAAAAAGAGCTCATAACGTATCCAACGTATCACAAATGGTAATTCGTCTGATTGAACTTGAGGAGAAATGGATCGCGCATGAGGAATTTGTGGAAAGAAGATTCGATGAAATAGCTCATAAGGTTATCTGAAACTCTAATCTCACTCTGCAAAGCTTATCCCAACATTCATGAGATGTGGAATCCTTTAATGAGGAGATTAACCAACGCAACTCACGTTAGAAGAACATACCTATTTGTAACATGCCGGGATCTGCGGCTGGAGAAGATGTTTCTCCAGAAAGCCAGGATGTTATTCAAGTCATTGACTTCCTTCAAGCAGTTGTACCTTCAGTTGCGATATCTACTAACACTATACGTATCTTCCGCAATGTACAGATGTCACATGCGCTATTGCGATCGATCAAGGTCAGTTTTCAGATCGATGCCATTCCCCAGGATGTGATTCATTCATACCTTCTAATGAAGAAGACAAAATCTGTTCCGGCAATCGTAAAGGAGTATCGGATCTCCATAGATCATACAGCCTTGCAGCAAATCAACAACAAGGATCAAAAGAGGCTATAAGAAGAACGTCTAGCAAAGGTGAAGAAAGATCTTCGAACTACATACAGAAACGATATTCATGTTATAGTTTCCAAAATGAAATATCCAGTCACGCCGGGTTAACGTTGTCTAGCTTAGAAGTTCGTTCCAGAATGTTATTGGTTTAAACAGTAAGTTGTAGGTTCCAACTACTTCGGCTCATGCTTTTGATTATGATATTTTAACTTTAACCGAAATCTGGTTAAATACATCTGTAAATATCGCGAAAGTTCTTGATTGTAATAGTTTCCAAGTTTTTAGGGATGATCGACTCGATAGACCAGGTGGGACTGTCTTCCTTGCAATAAAAAATACATTAAGTTGTGCCAGTTTGAATTTTCTTCCATAATTCAGACAGTTCCAGCTGTAAACATAGCCGGTGCAAAAATTAAGTCCTCAATGCTTTTCATATTTATATTTATTATTTACATCTTTCCAGGCATATCGATACAGCTTATTTGAGAGGATATTAAAGACAATTATTGCTATTCGGGAACTCTCTGAGCATAAAATAATTATTTTGAGGGACTTAAATGTTCCCAACTTTGATAATTCTGTAATAGAATTTAAGTTTGATAGTAAGACAGCATTTTTCATAGCATTCTGTGAATTTTTTGAACTAAGGCACTTTAGTTGTATTGAAAACTGTAATCAACGTTATTTAGATCTTATAGTTGCAAACATCGAACTTGGTGGTAGAAAAGCTAATGGACTGATTCTGCCTAAGGATATGTACCATTCCTCCCTTAAAGTAGATTTTTTCATGCATAAGAATCGACCTACGAAAAACATCAGTAATAATACAAAATCTAAGAGGTATAACTCAAGCGTGTCAATTATGTTAAATAATCGCGGTCTCATCAATACTGACTGATCATCTTTATTCACTTGCGAATAGCCTGATCAAGCGTGCTCTTATCTCAAAGTTGCCTATATGATAAATGTTAGACAATACTGTTTCATCGTGTATACGCATCATATTATATCTGCCATCCATTGAATAGTTGATATTCTTGCCGCCTATTTTAAAAGTATCAATAGAGATTCAACTGACACTTCATTCATTGTTGATAGGCAACTCGAACTTTTACTTCAAAATGACATTAAAATATCGAATAGTACTGTCGCTAAAGCAATAAAAAAGCTACCAAATAAACTAACTGCTGGACTGGATATGTTACCTTCGTTTGTGATAAGGGAATGTGATTATGTTTTTGCTCCAGTATTACCAACTATTTTCAACTTAGCAATGGAACATGTTACATTTCTTGATGAATGGGAAAAGGCTTGAGTTTGTCCGATATTTAAAAAAGGACTTAATTCAGGAGTAACGGACTATAAACCCATTGCGATCCTAAATAATTTTTTCTGAAATTTTTCAAATATTTTTTTATGAGATTATCTTCGAAATTATTAATTTCATGTGGGATATTGACAAATCAACAGGAATTTATTCGACGAAAAAATACTGATGGCAATTTGCTTATTTTCCGTAAAAAATTGAGAATTCGCTTGTTGAGTATTGTCAGGTTGACGTTATTCTCACAGATTTTTCTTTAGCATCATATCTGGAAAATGAATAGCATGTTTAATAGGGTGGTCTCATAATGCATTAGAAAATTTATTTCGAATTTTTATGCAAAACGCCCGGAAATTTGTTTAAATCCACAAAAAAATGAATGCATTCTTTTTTTTTTTTTTTTTTAATACTAAGAAGTGGTGCAAGCCCCATGAAGTTTAACAACTATTTCCCATAAGAACAAAAGACGTTTTTGTAATTTTTATTCAGAATTCTCAATATTAGGTGAATCGAGTTTGAAATTCACCAATTCTCTTCAAAATTAGTCACAGAATGCGAATAAAATATTACTTCCCAAATATCACGCCCATAAGTCTGTTTTATACGTTCCCAAACAAACCCCATAAGTGAAAAAATGGGTTTTTCCAGTTTTTAGCGATAATTATGATTTTTCTGTTGTTCCTTCAACGCAAATTGTTTCAAATACATGAAGTACTACTTTATACTGATAATTAGATGTTTATTTAATTGTTTAAACAATTTATTATTGTTCCTGGCAACTTACTCTTAGAAAAGGGTTAAATGTCAAGGTTTTTTCTGAATTTTTCAACGTATTTCAAACTTTTCAGGGGAAGCGAGGTAATAATCGATTAAAATTACCAAAAATAATTGTTCAAACAATTTGTTATTAATTATAAGAAAATTCTCTTAGAATAATGCTACAAACTTGCGGGGTTTTCTGAAATTCTCAGCGTTTTGGACATTTTTCACTTCAACTAAGGAATTATTTAATTTAATTGAGCAAAAATAAATGTTGAACAAATTGTAAATGTTTATAGCTTTGTTCTTCTAGATTAATACTACATAGTTGCGGTTTTTCCCTGAAATTTTTATCACTTTTCTATTACACTAAAGTAATAATTGATTCATGTTGAAAAAATAATTGTTTAAATGATTTATCATCTTTGCTTATAATATTTGCTTTGCCTAATGACTAAAACTTGCGGTTTTTTCTGAAATTTTTAACATTTTGCCCACTTTTAACTTGAAGTGAGTTCATATTCAATTTAATTCACCAAAAATAATTGTTTAAACAAAATATTATTGTTTATAGCTGTCTTCTCTTAAATTAGGGCTAAATAGTTGCGGTTTTTTCTGAAATGTTTAACTTTGTATTACCTTTTTAGTTGTGAACAAATAATAAATAAACATTAGAGAGGATAATATTTTAAATAGTATTGTATTGTTTCAAGTAAATTATTTTTGTTCTTTTCCCAATATTAAAACAAAATTAGTTACATCCAAAAAGCGGAATTCATTAAGTGAAATGTGAATTTCGAATTTTCTACAAAAATTATGGATCTGCAACTCAAAAATTGAATTTTCAAGAAAGTAGTTCAACTTTCAACCGAACAGTTGGATTTTCGACCTAAAAATACATATTTTTAATAAAAAATATGGTGGATGATTTCTCAAACAAAAAATTTTCAATTTTAAATAAAAAACAATCTAATTCGACCAACAATTCAATCAATTCAATCTAATTGAATTTCATTCAGATTTAATTCAGTGCAAAGTTAAACATTTTAGAAAAAAACACAACTTTCTAACACTTATCTAAGAGAGAATAGTTATGAACATTAATAAATTGTTGGAATAAGCATGTTTGTTAACTCGCATTAATTATTTCCTCACTAATTGAAAAGTGGACAAAAAGCTTAAGAGTTCAGAAGAACCGCAACTTTTATCACTAATCTAAGAGGAAAAAGCCATGAATAATAATAATTTGTTTAAATAATTATTTTTGTTAGAATAAATTAAATATCAACTCCCTCAAGTACAAAGTGGGCAAAAAGTTGAAAATTTCAGAAAAAAACCGCAAGTTTCTATCATTAGGCAAAGAAAACATCATAAGCAATGATAAATTATTCGAGCAATTATTTTTTTAACATGAAATAATTATTACTTTAATGTAATTGAAAAGTGATAAAAAATTGAAAATTTCAGTAAAATTGCAACTATGTAGTATTAATCTATAAGGAGATAGCTATAAACATTTACAATTTGTTTAAACAATTGTTTTTGGTAGATATAATTAAATAACTACTTACTTCAAATAAAAAGTGGAAAAAAGTTTAAAATTTTAGAAAAAACCGCAACTTTGTAGCATTATTCTAAGAGAATATTGTTATAATTAATAAAAAATTGTTTAAACAATTCAAATAAACATCTAATTATCAGTATAAAATAGTACTTCATGTATTTGTAACAATTCTCGTTGGAGGAACCACAGAAAAATCATGATTAGCGCCGAAAACTCGAAAAACCCATTTTTTTACTCATGGGGTTTTTTCGGGACCCTATAAAACAGACTTATGGGGACGATATTTGGAAAGTAATATTTAATTCGCATTCTGTGACTAATTGTTAAGAGAAGTGGTGAATTTCGAACTTGATTCACCTAATATTGAGAATTCTGAATAAAATTTACAAAAGGTCCTTTTTCCTTTTGGGAAATACGTGTTAAACTTCATGGGGCTTCGGATAAAAATTCGAAAAAAAATTTTTGGACCACCCTAACGTTTGACTATAAGCTGGTCACTCTTCTCAGCTATTTGTGCCATCATCTGGAGTACTTCAGGAATAAACTTTGCGTCCATTACATATTATAATATTTATGAATGATGTATCTCTGATTTTTGACCGTTACCATATACCATATGCAGATAATGTGAAAATTTTTCTTAAAATTGCGAATCTAGACTCTTGTTTATATCTCCAAGCCTATCCAAATATTTTTGTAGCAACTGGTGTAAAATTTATAAATTGAGTTTAAATCCATCCAAATACAAGATACTATCTTTCCCAAATGAAAACGTAGTTTTAAACCATAGGTACTCCATTGATGGCATGGAACTTGAAAGAGATGAAGTATACAGAGATCTAGAAATTCTCTTTGATAGTAGGATGACCTTTCAGGACTGCATAAGTGAAACAGTAAATAATGCGAATGGAACTCTTGGATTTTTAATGAGGGCTTGTAAGCATTTCAAAAAGATAACTCTGTTGATGACTCTCTTTTGTTCATTAGTTAGATCCAAGCTCGAATATGCGTCTGTCGTCTCACTGTTATGCATGTCGGGACAAGAATTTATCAAATCGAGCTCGATACTGACCGCTTCAGTCTTTTTTTTCGCTGCCTGAACACTTTGATATTCAACTGTCAAATCCCGTCCCGTCTTTTCTCAAATTTGCGAGCAAGATAAAGCAAGACTCGCGAATGACAGACGTGAAGTTTGGATATTGAGAGCTGCTTTTTTCTTATTATTTTCAATGTTTAAAAATGGATTATGAGAGAGCACGGAAAACCCAGAGAACGAAAAGATACCATCGAAATCTTCAAACTTATGAAAGTAAATGTTTGATTTTGAAATAAAATTTATTGAAATTTATAACTTGATTGTCTTAAATAGCCTAGATTGTAAGAATAGCAAGACAAATCGCACAGAGAAGTTGAGATAAGTGTTTGAATTCGGACATAATGACCAAAAAGAGGCATTTGCAAAGCTGCCATGAAAAATCGTACGAGGATATTTATGGAGCTACGAAATCTTCTAGATCTACAAAGTCTAAATAAATCTTCATGTACGCATGAAAAAAAATACTAGAGTAAAGTGTATTTAGATTTTATTATTGCCATTCGTTGGGTTAGAAAATTTTTTTGACATTTTTAGAATACCATATAGGAAACTTAAATCCAAGTTTTCAACCATCAACCCTTTGCAGGTTGTCCGCAATCTTGAATTAAGGGGTGATTCCTTGTCCCGAGCTTAAAACTTGAAACTTCAAACTTGATTATACAAACAAAAAGAGGATTGCAAATTTTTTTAGATTGAATATCTTTTTCCATTTTGGTGCTATCGAAAAATTTTTTAGACAAAAGTTGTAATTCACATGATCCTCTACAATTTTTGTGAGAAACCTTTTTGTTTATGAGCAATTATTTACTCACCGTGGCGTGTTCTTTAACTTTACTTTGATTATTTCCTATTGGCATTTCAATTATTCACTATTCTTCAATATGATTTTATACGATTATTTATATGATTTCTCTTGTTTGTTGAAAACATAAATGAAAAATTTTCCAAAATGGAGAATGAGAACATTTTTACAAGAATTTGATAACAAAGCGTATTTACTAAGATTGTGAGATTCATGTTACGAGTCTCACAATCTTTAATTTATGAATATGCAATCTATACTGAAATTTCAAGGTTCTTGATCAGTTTGAGATTTTTTTGTTTCACAAATTTACAAAAAATCGTTATATTTCTTCCACAATTTCACGCTACTGTAAACATTCTGCTGATAGTAATCAAATATTGTTTGTATGGCTCAAAATATAATTGGACATTTAAAAAACATAAGAATATTACATATAGGCGATGAGCATAAATTAGAAAAAAAATGTATATAAATAAAAAAACCCACGTGAAATGAAAACTTTGAGTAGAGAAATGTTTGATCTTTCCTTCAAAGTAATGTAATAAGATTTGAAAATTTATTGAGGCATTATAACAACAGGTAATTTAAATAAACAATATGGAATAATATTATCATTCAGTCAAGACTCGATGTTTGTGAACAGTCAAACTGCAATTTGGGAAGTTTTTTTCATGCCTTATTTTCTCGAAATTCCACGAGTATCATTTTACCACAGAAATATTTAGGTCGAAGAAGTTTTTTTTCAGTTTATCAATAAATATTCATTGTCTAAAAAAAAATGTTTTACAAAGCTCAAAAAAATTTCGAATTTCTTTTTCTCACAGTGAAAAAGAAATCCAAAACTTTTCTACTCAAAAGTTTTCAAATCGCGTGAGTTACTTTATAAGTTTTCTTGAGAAAAAATTTTTGTTTAACTGCTTATGTATTATTTTCAAATCCTTCAAAATGTGTTATTATATTCTGAATATTACAAACGATGTTTCTGCGTCTTGAATATTATTAACAGCATATCTATAGCAGCGTAAAATTGTTGAACAAATATAACTCAAAGTTCAGCACCACATAATTTTTTGGAAAAAAATTTTAAAAAATGTTGTAAAATAAGATGCATGACTTTCGTATTGATATTTTTTTCATAATAATCGAAGTAATTAAAAAAATGTATTAAGCTCTAAAATTTGACTTCGCCGACAGTAAATCATCACTGATGAACTGGAACAAAAACTTTTGTAAGTGAACCAATTTTAGGGAAATTATAGAATTTCAAAAAAATAAATCATTAAAATGAATGACGGGATTGCACGTGGATTTCAGAAAATCATAGTGTTCACAAATTATTTTTGGTGGATGAAGATAATTACAAAATGTTGTTTATTCACTCATCTTGTTATTTAAAAAAAATGAAGGACAAAATACTGATGCAACGTTGTAATTTTTAGGCATGTTTACAGTAGCGTGAAATCGTTGAAGAAATATAACGATTTTTTGTAAATTTGTAAAAGAACAAAAAACTTAAACTGATCAAGAACCCTGAAATTTCATGTCAGATTGCATATTCATGAATTAAGTTGTATTTTGCGATTGAATATGGACCTTGAAATACTACTAAGTGAAAATTGATTTAGCTTTTGGAAGCTTGCA
>WSXT02175508.1:0-12395 GCA_011762715.2 Neuroterus valhalla | reverse complement strand
ATCAGATCTAAGTTTAATTCTGAATACCAGTCCTTTCAAGGAAAATTCATCTGAAATTCAAGAACTTGAAACAAAACCACTTCAGATAAATATAAGGTGAATATAACCGAACAATAGCTTTAAAATAATAGTCTTATTACAGGAAAGAGTTATGAGTAACACAAAATCATGATCATGGTACTTGAATTCTCAGTTAACTGGAATGAAAATGATGAGGTATTACCCACATTAATCATGAGCGAACACAGATTATAGTTCGAAATCCCCTCTTCCCTCTGTGGATCTTTTACATAACCAGTTATCAGGACTATGCAAATTTTAATGACCCTTCAAATAATCATTTTCTATAAACAAATCTTCATGTTGCCTAAATGAGACTAGAACCTAAACCACTTCATAACTCGCAATTCCACCGACTTCAAAACCCAACACACGAATGAATTTTTATCGATAGAATAAGAGACGAATAATGACAAACCTATCACAGGTGTGGAATTACAGACTACATTAGCGCTTTCGATTGACCTTGCAAACAGAATCACTGCATAGAACACTAGTTGCGAACTCTCAAGAAAAAAACTTGTCCTCTCCCTAATGGAGAGACATTACTTTATCAGGATGTCACCTGCACAAAATTGGCCAAAATTGCTTAAACTACGATAACACACCTTGCCCATGATTAATTCAAGTGTTTACACTGCATAACAATCCGGAAAACGTATAACTGCGAAGATCCCCACCTTGTGAAGATAAACAAAGAGATAAGAGGAAATGAAACTGGATTGGTCGCGAATCCCCTTAAATGCCTGTTTCCGCGATTTTCTCCGAAAATGGATCGCGACTCGAGACTGTTAAATAGAAAGTTTCGATTGCCGTGTGAATGGAAACGAGAACTGTTGCACAGGGAGTTAAAAAAAACGAACGTTTGCGTCTGTCACAACAATGCACACTCCATTTGACAGCGGTGCTTAACGATTTAAAGAGGCGAGTCTCATCCCGAGAAGGAGTTACTCGATTTACTCTCAACGAATTCAACCAATCAATTAGAATCAGTACTGTAGGCGTGATTCATGCAGAAGAAAAATGTATTACATATCCAAATGACAGCGGCGAATAGATCAATATGCATTGTACACAATCGCGGACAGTTTCGGTGGCTCGTTATTGGCAGAAATCTCGGAGTCGTCAAAGACGCTTGACACTTTGAAAAGACGCATTAAATGATCGGAGGTGAAGATTTTGGAGGAAAAGTCAAAAAACTGAGGGTGAGAAGGTGAAATACCTGGGGAATGCTGACGTCTGAGTAGGGAGTACGACATTCATTGGGGGAATTGTGGCACGCCAGCCGGCCGATTGCGCGTTTTTCGACAAAAAATCTATCTTCCCAGGCACTAAATTGATTCACAGGATCTCACCTTACACTTCCTTCACTCGCGCAAACCGCTCGGTTACTCCGATTCCACTTGGAGAAGCGTTAAATTTCAGGCTTGTAAATAAATTCACGTCAAATGTCGAGTACTGCCCCGTATAGGAGCCATCTTGGAGGTTGGGCACAAGATGAATGTTTTTAGCTCGAGTAGTAGTAGTGGATAAGTAGTTTCGGATTTGTCCATTGTTAACAGGGGTGGGTAGTTAACTGGTTATGCGTACCTAGATGAGTCTCACTGTTAATTTAGGTAACACAAGATAAATCAAAATAATAAAATCCGTATTATGTGTACATTAGGGTTGGCCGGAAGGTTTATTTTTTCAGATTTTTATTATAACTAGCAAAAATCTTTTTCAGCGAATCAAGATGAGTGCCAATGACATTTTTTCGATTTTGAAAATTATAAATCTGCATTTACCAGTAATTTCTGGACGTTTGAAAGTGTGAAAACAATCATTTTTTAGATATATATTTCAATGTTGCATTATATTGTGGAGAAATTACTGGTTTTGAATAAAATTAGATAGAAAACAATCTTTATTTGAAAATCGGTGCTTATATATAGGTCTTTGAGGTCACGTTATACTTACCCGATTCCCCTACCATACCGAATGGTTTTTTTGCAACTACTCACGTCCGCACTGAATGAGAGATACAGTTGAAATTTTAGGAAAGCCTTAGAGAACAGTAAACTACGTTTGTATAAAACATTTCATTCAAAATTTTGAAAAAGAAAAATTTCGATAATTTTTTTTCCAAATTTTGAACTAAATGTTAGGTACAAACATTGCTCATTGTTTTCTAAGGCTTTTCCCAAAATTTCATCTCCATCTCCCTTTCGGTGCGAACTTAGTTGTTGCAAAAAAAATCGATAATTTGGGTCACGTGACTCATGCATAACATGGCCTTAGGGCCTTCAAAATACATGCAACTTTATAGAAGGAAAAATTGAAATAAGCACAATTGCGATTATTACATAATAATTTTTGGTAAGACGAACAAAGAACATTTTCCATAATGCAACAAAACCGCATTCATGAACAATTTAATTTTGCCCTCTAATAATTTAAATATGATTTTGAACTTGGAACATTTTTGTTTTATTGATATGAATTTATTTATAAATTACTACAATCTATAAATTAGCTACAATTACTTTATTGAATTTATACGCGTGGACCAGTTTTAATGAGACAAGAATGTTTTTAATTGATGTCGAATACCACATGGATTAATCCACGTATAAAAATGAATATTTATTTCGTCTTTCGCTGATATACCTGTTATTGAAAAACATATGCTTTGGTAGTCCAAAGATGGGTAGTCCTACCGAGAATTCGATATGACCATAAAAAACTGTATTGGGAATTTAAACTTGCAATGCGAGACCTGATGGTCATCTAGGGAACTAACCAACATGAATGCCGCTAGGCTTGGCGTAGCATTGTTCACAGATGTTTTGCTCTTGACCTAACGCGATACTTATTAATTATGTGCTGAATTAATGAGTTAAAAGTAAATGAGAAGTTTATGAAGACAATATTGTGAATTTAAGGTTGCAATGCGAGGCCTGATGGTCATCTAGCGAACTAATCATCATGTCTGCCAATGGGATACACGTAGCATTGTTTACCTGCGTGTTGCGCTCAAATGACCCGATAATAATTAATTTTGTATCAGATTAATCAGTTAGAAGTACGTAAGAAGTTTATTAAGTTAATATAAAATCTTAAAAATGGAATTCCCCTGGAACCATAGAAAGGGAAACGATCCTCGCAAAGGCAATGTGTGCTGTGTTGTCAATTGTGACTCCAAAAAAAAATATCAACTCTAATTTGAGTTTCCATAAAGTATCAAAATTTGGCAGTGGTACTGTTACAGCGAAAAATCTTGTTGGAGAAAGCATTGTTGTTGATCAACGTTCCGAATGGTTAAAACGACTCAAGATTCAAGATACTGATCAACAAATACTATAGTTTGCTCTCTGCATTTCAGCGTTGATGATTATGTATTTCCTGGTTTGTTTTTCATAGAGTTATTACGTGATTATCAAATAGAATTATTATCATGATCAGTAAATAAAGTCTATGGCTCGTGTCAGTTTTGCAAGTGCAGTCCATGACAGTGACAGACACTTGTTTATTGATCTCACTGTTGTTATTATTATCACGAATTATTGCTCTTTTACCTTCGGTCATGTTTCTGGTTTAATTTGCTTGTTTCTGCTATAATTTGTAAAAATCTTTTTAAATACATTTTTTGGCTTACCCTAATGTATACGTTGGAATTTTCCAGAGGAAGTAGCCACTGCATAGGAAATATATTGTCGATCGAAAATCAACATAACTCGTATTTAAATATATTGTGAAAACATCTCTGGCAAAATAATCTTTTTACGGATTGCAACTTATACGTTCAACACTTGCATCTGAAATCTTACGAATAATTTTTATTTTCCTTATTTTCAAACATTTTGTCTCTTTTCCATGGTTCTGATTTTTATTGTTCAATAAATATTGAACTATCAATCAGCTGCGCATCTTTAATCATTTTAGTTGCAATTATGCTTCAATTATTTTGGTATGATTAATAAATGTGATTTTTGGTTTTTCATTGTTACTACACAAATTACGTCTTTACGTAGGAACTTCAACTTGCGCATGGGTTCTCAGCCCTGACGACAATAGACCATTAGTCTTTTTTTTCTAATTTTTAGAATAATAGTGTGTATTGCTTGATCAATAATTAGCTACTCAATCGTTCTATCTTTTTCTACATTATTATTCACATAAAGTAGCATCCAATAAAAGTTTATTAATAAAAGGCAAAGATATTTATCTTTGTGAAAGGAATATTAGTTTGAACTTTGCGCGCATGCACGTTTCGCTGACATTTTAGGACAATTGTCAAGAGCCAATCATAGCTAAGAAGTGAAGGATCCGATTAGTCACAAAATAGAGCGTAATTCAAACTATTTGCGAGAAAGGTCAAAAACCTTATAATATATAATCTGTTGAATAGAATATCATCAATAGTAAATGAATCAACGTAGAGAGATACGTGCAGAGTATTATATGTCAATTAATTGAAAACTTTTAATTATTGTAAGATAGTTATATTTTTTGCCGGTAGAGTTTCAGAGCACAAAATAAATGTTGGATTTTCTCTTCTCAATGACGTCAGTTCGAAGCTCTCGTCTCGTGACTGTCGTATTGATCATCTGATTAGGTGTGAAGGATTGTTCAAAATTTTGCCTCTTTCTTTCAATTCTATGGCAGTAGTTTTAATTATAAGTAGGTAAGTGTGTGCTTGAAGGAAAGAAGAATCAAAAATTGTTTTCCTCCCACGGAAATCACAACAAAAGACCGATGACTGCTGATTTATGAGTTATAAGTGAAGTAAGTCTTTTTCAGGATCAATACAATATTTTCCCTCAAAATTGTTCTTTTCAGTCTATAGCTAATTAACAATTTTTTGATAGATAACTCTATTTATGTTTTTTTTTTAATATATTCTTTTACTATTAGAAAGGTTATTTCTTGCTATAGATATAATTTCAGAGGTGATAGCTTTTTGAGGGAGTTGCCACAAAAAAAATTGGGAAGGTCGACATTTCATGGCCGTTTGATCTTTTTTATTTGCTTTCAACTATATTTTATCGAACCTACAAGGTTGCTCAAAAAACGGAATATGTGTTGTAGTTTTACCGTTAAATATGTACATATATATCTGAAGTATTAAAAAATGTCAAGGATTAAAGCATGTTTTTTTAATAGCAGCCGTGGCTACGTCTACTGAATTTCGGTACGAATAGCTGAATTTTTTAGTACAACCTGCCCAAAACTTCCGGATTGTTCCGATACACAGAGACTCTGTCTTTAATAATATGCGTGAAGTTATATGTTTTTGTATATAAATCATTATTAATAGTAATAAAGTTTATTTGTTTTGAAATCCATTTTATTCCAAAGAATCGCGTAATGATTTCAATTTAAATTTATTCCTTTTTTTGAAATCGAAATCTATTTTGAAATGTTTTATTTGTAAATACTTGAAATTTAATATTTTAATGTAAAAATAGTGCGCTGTAAATTTTTACATTCGAAGAAGGAATATTTAAAGGCTTTACCTGTTCTGCAGTCGAGGGCTTTCGAATTCGGAAACCTTACAGTTGGGAGCATTTCAAATTTTTGTGAAATCATATTTGCATGCTTTTAAATTTAGAACCATTTAATCTTGGTGTATAATGCAAAAAGGAAACAATTGGACTTATTCAATATTTTTGTAACGTTCAGAAATAGGATAGTTTGAAAAATTGTACCAATTTTCGTTACAGCTGTTTTTGAAAATGAACCTTATTTATTTTTATAAATTTAATCTATAATTATCTGTAATCAGGATTGTCTGTTTCTCCTTATACTGCTGAAAATAAACATTACCAAGGTGTTTTGACAATTTGTAAAGTCAGATGTACACTTGTACAAAAATTTCCAGAAGTCTCCAGAAATATCTGAAATCACCTAACTTCACCTGAAGTAACTTATATAAATTCACTTGAAGGCACTTGAATTCTTTTGCGGTCAAGAAGCTCTCTAGAAATTCCAGAAATCAGTTGATATGGAGTTAGCAGTAACCTTTTGAAAAGCAAATGTTTGACTCAGACTCACATCCATGGAATTAGGAAATGAGCTAAAGAAATATTTTGCTGTACGGATAAACACTTCATAAAATTAATAAAGTTTCCCAAATTTAGTGATATCTTCCAATGTGAGTGAATTCTCGGTAAATTTTTTGAAATCTTCCGAAACCTGTTTAAATATCCAAAATCATTTGAGATAATTTGAATTCACATGAAATCATTTAAATTCTCATGAAGTCACTTGAGTTATTTTGAAGTCAGAGGTAGGTGTACACCCGATCAATCGAGTTGTGAACCCCTTGTGATTCCTAATTTGTCTTTAGAAAATTTGTCTCGAAAAAGAAAGTTTTGCTCGACACATTTTTTAATTTCCTGTAGTAATCTCCTAAACTATAGCTTTAATTTTATTGTAGAAAATATACCCTTCAAATCTCCCAATTTTTAGGAATGGTATGTCATTACAAAATATCTTTTCTTTTCCAGCTCTAGTTTTGATTCCAAAAAAATTTTGAGCAGTCTTCAAGATGGGATCACTCTTCAGAAGTGAGGAGATGACCCTGTGTCAGCTCTTCTTGCAAAGTGAAGCTGCTTATGCCTGCGTGTCCGAGCTTGGAGAACTCGGTCTCGTACAATTTCGAGACTTGAACCCTGACGTGAATGCATTCCAGCGTAAATTCGTGAACGAAGTGCGCCGATGTGACGAAATGGAGCGCAAGCTTCGCTACTTGGAGAAGGAAATAAAAAAGGACGGCATTCCCATGCTCGACACTGGGGAAAATCCCGAAGCTCCCCAACCACGTGAAATGATTGATCTCGAGGCCACTTTTGAAAAACTAGAGAACGAATTACGTGAGGTCAACCAGAACGCCGAAGCGTTAAAACGCAATTTCCTGGAATTAACTGAACTCAAGCACATTCTCCGTAAAACCCAAGTCTTCTTCGATGAGCAGGAGAACGCTGGTTTGAACTCTACCGAATCCATGACACGAGCATTGATCAGCGACGACAATATCGCCCGACAATCTGCACTGGGTCCCGTTCAACTTGGCTTCGTCGCTGGAGTAATTCTTCGAGAAAGAATCCCTGCTTTCGAAAGAATGTTGTGGCGAGCCTGTCGGGGAAACGTATTCCTTCGTCAGGCAGAAATCGAAACTCCCCTCGAAGATCCGACGAGTGGAGACCAGGTTTACAAATCTGTCTTCATCATATTCTTCCAAGGAGACCAACTAAAAACTCGCGTTAAGAAAATCTGCGAAGGTTTCCGAGCAACCTTGTACCCCTGTCCTGAGGCTCCAGCAGATCGTCGAGAAATGGCCATGGGAGTGATGACACGCATCGAGGACTTGAACACCGTCTTGGGGCAAACTCAGGACCATCGTCATCGAGTCCTTGTGGCTGCTGCCAAGAACCTCAAAAACTGGTTCATCAAAGTCCGCAAGATCAAAGCTATTTACCACACTCTGAATCTCTTCAATTTAGACGTTACTCAAAAATGTCTCATCGCAGAATGCTGGGTTCCAATCCTCGACATGGAGAGCATCCAACTCGCTCTTCGCCGAGGAACCGAACGGAGCGGCAGTTCCGTTCCACCAATTCTGAATCGGATGGAGACTTTTGAGGATCCACCGACCTACAATCGTACTAACAAATTCACGAGCGGGTTCCAGGCTCTCATAGATGCTTATGGGGTCGCTTCCTACAGGGAAATGAACCCCGCTCCGTATACGATAATCACCTTCCCTTTCTTGTTTGCTGTTATGTTTGGTGACTCTGGCCATGGCCTCATCATGTTCTTATTTGGAGGGTGGATGGTTTGGAAAGAAAAGCCTTTGGCGGCGAAGAAATCGGATAACGAGATCTGGAACATCTTCTTCGGTGGGCGATACATCATCTTCCTGATGGGGCTGTTTTCTATGTACACAGGACTGATGTACAACGACGTCTTCTCCAAGTCGTTGAACATCTTTGGGTCCAATTGGAATGTCACTTACGACTTTGGACCGATTCATCACAGCAGGGTGTTACAACTGAATCCAAACTCTACGGACTACATTCAGCATCCTTACCCTATCGGTATGGATCCTGTGTGGCAGCTCGCTGAGAACAAGATCATATTCTTAAACTCCTACAAGATGAAGATTTCGATCATCTTTGGCGTGATTCACATGCTTTTTGGAGTCCTCGTTGGACTTTGGAATCACTTGTACTTCAAGAGGAGACTGAACATCATTTGTGAGTTTATACCGCAGGTTATTTTCTTAGTCTTCCTATTCTTCTACATGGTGATGCTTATGTTGATCAAGTGGATCAAGTACGGTCCGGATGGTGATGAGAAACAAGGTCCATTTTGCGCTCCTTCTGTTTTGATCACTTTCATCAACATGGTGCTTTTCAAGTCCAGTACTCATCCGCCAGTTTGTGAAACAGCTAATATGTTCGCTGGACAAGAAGGTCTTCAGAGATTGCTGGTTGTTTTGGCACTCCTCTGTGTCCCATGGATGCTTTTTGCAAAACCAGTGATGATGATGAGGGAGAGGAAGAAGCAGCATATTATGCTGAACAATCATGGAACCGAAAATGGAGACTTGGAAGGTGGAATTCCAAGTCAGCAACCAAATGGACAGATGCAAGGTGTCCACAAGGAGGAGGAGGAAGATATGACAGAGGTATTCATTCATCAGGGAATACATACTATTGAGTATGTCCTTGGGAGCGTTTCTCACACTGCTTCGTATCTTCGTTTGTGGGCCTTGTCTTTGGCCCATGCACAACTTTCCGAAGTATTGTGGAACATGGTGATGAGAAATGGGTTAGTCCGAGAAGGATGGATTGGAGGATTTTTCCTCTGGGCTGTATTTGCCTTTTGGGCCGTTTTGACTGTTGGTATCCTTGTTTTAATGGAAGGTCTGTCTGCTTTCCTTCACACACTCAGGCTTCACTGGGTGGAATTCCAGAGCAAGTTTTACGCTGGGCAGGGTTATGGCTTCCAACCCTTTTCATTTGAAATCATTCTTGACTCTGCTCAAGCGACAACAGAAGATTAAAATTGGTTTTCTTTGAAACAAGAATAAAAGATGTAAAACTATCAATATAGCTTGTGATGTTGATCTGTCTCCTAAGCAGATTAAAAGCATTTTGAGTTTATTCCATGTTATTATTGTAATATGTTGCCCGAATTGGAAATAAAGTTCTGATACCTATTATACTCCAAGTCATTTATTTATTTTGAGCATAATTTTCATGTTTAAAAGTTTTATCAAAGTATTTAAAATCCTGCAGAATTGAAGAAATTTCTTATTCATGATTGTTGAAAAAAAAATTCTGGTGAATTAAACGGTTTTCTAGGTTTTTGGTCGAATACTGCTATATTTTGAGGAATATCACAGTTTTATTAGACTTTAGAATAATTCTTTAAAGAAAAATGAACATTTATTCGAATGAAATATATATAATTATTTTATATACATGCGTATAAATTTAAACATTTAGAGGAAAATTAGATTTTTCTTTATGTTATTTGCACACCGATGTAAAATTTCCTGATAAAAATGGGAATCCACACAAACATTATTTAGTAAAATCGAATTATGTAGCAGCTGAAGGAACTTTAGTAATTGAGAATTAGTTTTTATAATTTATGTTTTTGTGGATTCCCATTCTTATCACACACTTTTACGTTGGTGTTTAAATAATATATGCGGTAAAAATGTGTAGTTCAAACTGAACTGAAATATATTTTAAAAAAGTTTCTTTTTCAACAGCCCCCGATCTGCGGATATTTGTATATCTTTGAAATGCTTCAAATTCTGCTATATTCAGACTTACAACATTTTTATTTCGCCTATAAAATATCTTGCTTTTAACGTCTGCGGAATGCGATTCATTAGTGATAATAGTGAAAGTAAATTATGCTGCAAATTCCAGTTCTTAAGATTAGGCCATTATGATCCGGTCGTTTTTATTATATTTTTGGCGAGCTCAAGGATAAATATCTTTGGTTCAGCTATACATTTTCTGCCGTTATAAGGAAAACTTGTCTTTTTCATTCAAAGATTAAATTCACTCGCGTTCCATAATTTGAATGGAATTTTATTACTTTTATCGGTTCTTATCTTTATTTAAAAATAATAAAATAGAAGAATTTGAAATCGCAGAGTTTCGAATTGAAATTTCCTCATTTAAAGAACACCTAAAAATTCTAGGAAGCCTAAAATTTATGCCTGTTACATATTTTGAATTTCCAAGATTTTTGTTTCAGGCACTTAAAAATTTTACTTTGCAAGTTACAATTTAATTCAAATGACAATGACAAAATAATATAATTTGAATGGAATTTTATTACTTTTATCGGTTCTTATCTTTATTTAAAAATAATAAAATGGAAGAATTTGACATCGCAGAGTTTCGAATTGAAATTTCCTCATTTAAAGAACACCTAAAAATTCTGAGAAGCCTAAAATTTATGCCTATTACATATTTGGAATTTCCAAGATTTTTGTTTCAGGCACTTAAAAATTTTACTTTGCATGTTAAAATTTAATTTAAATAACAATGACAAAATAATGTTATTCGATGGCATTTTATTATTTCTATTTTAAAAAGAATTTCAAATCGTATAGATCCCAGTTAAAATATTCTCACTTGAGGAATATATATAAAAATTCTAGAAAACTCAAAATATATAGATGTCCATTATTCTAAATTTTCAAAATTTTGGTTTCGGACATTTAAAAAGTCTACTAAAAAAAGTTGCAGTTTATTCTGAATAAAAATTACGAAATAATATATATATATATAATTTGGAGGTATTTTATTATTTCTAGTGGTAATCATCTTTATTTTGTATAAACAAAAAGAAAGTATTTCATATCGTAGTTCAAAAATTAGTTTTTTTTTTTTTTTGAGTACATATAAAAATTATAAACAGTGCAAATCGTGATTACAAATCAAGATTTTTTAATGCATATAAAATGTATAGGAAGCTTAAATTTCATTCAAATAAAAATAACAGAATATAATATAATTCGAACAGAAGTTTAATATTTTTCACGGTTATTCTCTTTATTTAAAAAAAAAAAGATTTTTTAATCGTATGTAGCTTCAAATTAAGATTTTATTATTTGTGTACATTATGTGTACATATAAAAAACTAGAAAGCTTGAATATATGTCTGTTATTTTACATTTTCCACATTTTTGTTTCAGACATTTGAAAAAATTATTGAAGGATCAAAGATTTATGTTTTCGTTTTTTAACACAACAGAATAATAAATTTTAACATAATGTTTTGAAACTTGATTTAATAAAATAAAATTTACTTTCCAAATTTAGTAAAATAAATGAAATAACATTTTTTATTTTGGAATATTTTGATTACATTTACACAAATACTTCTTTGAAGAATCGACAATGTTTTTTTGCCCATCCCTAGAACTGTCTGCGGTTTTCGAAAAAAAAATTAGAAGAGTTATGTAATTCTTAATCGGCACTTCTTATTTATTTGCAATTTTCGTTTTACTGTTTTGATTTTTATATGAAACCCATCCTAAAACCACTTTAGACATAACTGGCGAGGGGCCGCTTATAATTGTATTCGTTCCAAATTCTAGTCCCAATAGATCATACTGCGCGTCAATTAAATTTTCACTTGTGTAAGATAAGAAGTAGAAACTACCAGACATCAAGTGTTTTAATACAAAAAGGACTGATGAATGCTAATTGTTAAGTGGGAGAAGCAAAGAAATGTGACGTCCCTGAAAACTGGTGACCATCCTCGTGACGTCGTGACAGATCAACGCGCCATCGCTCGCTCAGCTGCCATCCTAATAACAGCCACTTCCGAAAATGGCTGACGGTGGTGACGGTTCTAACAGTTCGTCTGGAAAAGATAGAAGAAATACGGTTACCGATGGTCCAGTGACCGATCCTGCAGTCGCTCTAAAGGTAGATTGAACGTGATTAAAAATTCTAACCTCAAAATCCGGGATACTTGACTGTTTTGGTTAATTGACATTACGTCAGAACCTGTCACTGAGTTGACAAGGTTGACAATCGTACCGCGATATATTTCAATTCCCTTCAACTAAGACCCACCCAAACATTTACTGGAGACATTTAATTTAATCTTGAAAAAACTTGCCTCGAAATTTCAAGATTTCGATGTTTAAGATAGGAGTTGAAGTCTTTTGAATATTGGATTTTAGTCCGATAAAACACAATTCAATGCTCCATCTTCCCTCCCGCCTATTGTGTATAAATTGAATGTATTTATATTAGTTTTTTATATACTATCAACTATATTGACAATATTAGGCAACAATGGGGTAT
>WSXT02175497.1:0-22048 GCA_011762715.2 Neuroterus valhalla | reverse complement strand
CGGGTCCCGTTTAGAAGGCGCAAAAATTGCTTGATTTTTAATTTGAACATAAAAAAACAACAACGCAATATTTTGAAAAAAGCGTTCTGGTCGGGACCCCATTTGGGTCTAAAGATGAGGTGGGAAAAATATCACAACTAACAATTCACTAGTGTAACAGAAAAATGGCGGCGAAAAAAGCCCATCGCTGATGAAGCACCTTAAGAGTTTTATTTGTTTGAGTTGAATACACGAGAGGACACAGTCTCCCACCAATATGCCAACAGCACGCAATATTCCCGGACAGTCACCCATCCAAGTACTAATCGCACCCAACGCTGCTTAACTTCCTTGATCATTCGGCAACTTATTTTTTGAGCGTGAAATGGTTGTTGGCTTTGTTTACTTTATATATTCTCATCCGCCATTTATTTGTGCCACTTTATTATACGTACATGTAACTGATTATGATGTGACACACTCAGAAAAATGTTTGTCTGAATCAAACAAATGACTTCTTTGATAAAGGGTCAGAAAATGTTTGTTTGATCCAGAGAAATTGTTTGTTTGTCCTTATCTATTTGTTTCAAACAAATGTTTGTCTGATTTAAACAAATCTTTTGTTTGAAATAATCAATTATATATTTGGTTTAGATCTCACTAGATCTTTTTGTGAATGAAGTAAGTTTCTTGTTTACATTGAATAAATTTTTTCCAAAATAGATATGAATTTCATTCGTATCATAAAAATACTAATATTGATTCAAAAATAATTTTTTTTCTGTATTGCGTTATTTATTTGTGTAGTTGGTTTGTAGGTAGGGCTTTTGGAAAATGTGTGCCTTTTTATTCTCATTTCATAAAAAGCACCCATTTTTCACATATTTCAAATAAAAACAAATAATATATCAATTCTTTGAATTGTAATTTCATTAGAAAATTGTAAAGCTTCAAGAATACAAGAACAAGAACGTATATGTAATAAATGAGAGAGTTCGCAATTAGGAGTACTGGAATTTCACAAACATTAATCTCTTAAAATTTATTATAATCTTTCCATGAAAGTCTTTTTTATAATGAGTATTTATGTAATAGAGTGGGTTGAAAATAAAAACTTTTAGAATTCGAAAGTGCTACAACGCGAAGAAATAGCGTATTGGGATCCTGAAAAAGTATAATTCATTTGGAATCAAACGACTTGCAGGTTGGTTATCCGCGCTCAAAGATACGTTTCGAAAATTTCTAATTAGAGTTTTCAAATTTTCACGAGTTTCTACGTACCTTGAGGTCAGATAAGTTTTTTCAATTTTTTTTTGGACTTTCATCAATCCATTTTTTGAAAGGTGATTCCTATTTAATTCACCCATTATTTCGGAAAATTTTTTCAAAACGTTTTAAATAGGAGAAGATTTTCTAACGTACTTGAAAACTTTGCAGTAACAAAAATGCACTAGAAAAAAATTGACGAGACCCAGGAACCGAAATTGGAAATAAAGCTTATTTTTTATTTTGGTATTAAGTGAGATTATTAATATTTTTATAACGTATAGTTTGAACATTTTGAGCATATGTTGGAATTTAAAATTAGAGAAATACGCTAAGAAAAAATCCACAAGACCTAGAAGTCGCAATTAGAATTACAGGAATTATTCAAAAATGGAATTTGGTGTTTAATATAACTATTTTCGTACTTGTGGTCATAGAATTTTTTGAGCATGTCAGGAATTTCGAACCATGTTAATACACAAGAAAAATTGACCACTTCATCCATTTATCTTCTAATCCTCCCATACATCTTTCCCATACATGTTCCCATGTTTCTTCTTCCCATTCACATATTCTCCACTTTCTTCTCTCCTTTCCCTCCCAATACATCGCTTCCCTGACCTCGTTCTACAATCTAAATCTTGCTATTCTTGTCAATCTCTTTTCTTCCCACCCCTTGTCCAGATACTGTGGTAGTCCTCCTTTTTTTGTTATCTTATACCATTTATTGTATTTCGATTCATTAATCCTTCCTCATCTCTCTATCAAATGACTTCCCTTATCTTCCTCTTCTGATTTTTCAAAATTTACTCCGATTTCCTTTCCTATATGTCTATCTGTGAGGAAATCCCTCCTTTCTTCTTCCCATTTCGTAAACTTGATTGCCCTCCCTCTTCTTTCGTCCACTTCCTTCAGACATTTTTTCGCTAACTCTTCTCTTTTTCCCTCGCTTAGCTTTCCTTCAAATTTCCGTGCCCTCTCCCTTGCCCTGATACACGATATCTCCCTTTGCGTTTCCTCTCTCACCATGTATCCAGGTGTCCTTCAATCCACTCCTAGCGTCCATCTCACATTCCGTCCCTGCAACCTTTCTACCTCTTTCCTTTCCTCCCATCCCCATATTTCTGCTCTATATCCAAAAACCGACCAAACCAAAGTATCAAACAACCACATTCTTCTTTTCCAATTTTTCTTGAAGCTTCTTTTTCCTATACCCCATACCTGCTTTATTACCCTATACCCCCTCCTTTTCCGAACCTCATTATCTTCGTCTTTCTTGCATTCAATTTCAATTTCTTTTCATCTGAGTATTTCCCCGACCCTGCAATTAGCCCCTGCTTGATCGGCTACCTGCACCTCGCTTTTTTTCTTACGGAAGATTTCCGAAACTCTCTTTATTAGACCTTCCCTTATATCTTTTTTCATCATAACCTTTTCCAAATCTTCCTGGCCCAGAGAATCGAACGCCGCTTTTAGATCTACGAACATCGCTATCATATCTCCCGTATCCTTTTTATTCCTCCTATTTATTAAATAACTTACAACAAATATGTTGTTCATCACCCTCATCCCTTTGCGAAACCCCGTCTGATCTTGTGGCACTCACGTTTTTTCTTCTACTCCTTTCTTCCATCTCTCCGATAATACCGTTACATATGTTTTGTACAAGGTTGGCATTAGTATCACTGCCCTATAATCCTTAACATTTCTCCTTTGCCTTTTTAAATTATTAATATCACTAGCCCTTCCTTCCTTATATCTGTCCAACCCTCTCCTCTCTGAATCCTATTGCAAATTATCCATGCCCATTCCTTTAGCTCGTTCCCCCATATTCCCATACTTCATTTGGAATTCCATCCAGACCTGGAACTTCCCCCTCCTTCATTCTTCTTAACACATTGATTATTTCTTCTTTTGTTATGTCCTCTTCCTCGTCTCTTTCTTTCCCCTCTCTTCCTTCCTTTCTAGCTTTATTTTCTACCCCTCCTAGTGAATCCATGAAATACTTCTTCCATCCTACCATCTCATTATCCTCGTTTACCCTTTTCCTTATTTTTTTTTCTTTATTTACTACTTTCCAAACCTCTTCTGCTATTCTAGCCTTTTGCACCTCTTCTTCGAACCTCCTATTCTCCTCCTCTTTTTTATTATCACACATGTCAGTATATTCCTCCTTTTTTCTTCTATACTCATCTACACTACTTTTTCCTTTCCTCCATCTTCTTAGCTCCTTTCGAACCTCCTTCTTTTTCTCTTTACATTCCTCATCCCATCCATTCCTGCCCCCCCCCCCTCCTAACCTCGTTCTTGCTTGTTTCCTCTAACACGCTTCTTAGTTCTCATTTCATTATTTCCATCTCCTCATTTATATTTCCTTTTCCCATTTTTACATCCTTCTTTGAATTGCTCTTCTCCTTCTATTGACCAATCCCCTCTTTCTGTTCTGTTTACCTTTACTTCCTTTTTACGGGTATCCTCAGCAGTCTGATTACCCTCTAACGTCAGTATTATAGAGGAGTGATCGAAAGAGTTAAAGAAATTCAAAGGGGTCGATCTTACCATTTCGGGAGATACCAAAGTAGAAGAAGCATTACGTGAGGAACATTATGCTCTTTGAAGACAAATCAAGGCTACGGAAGCAAACCAGTTGAAACCGACTAAATCACACGTACAAGATAAAGAGATTAAATGTGAACAGTGCACGAAAACCCGAAAGATCGTGGCCAGAAGAACACATCTTGAGAAAGAAGAAACCTCCGAGAGCTATGGGATTATAACGGAAGGCGATTGGAGGGATGAAGTGTTTGGGAAGCCTGCAGAAAAGCAGGGCTACAACTGGGAAGCACCAGACACTTGCACCATCATTCTTCCCTGCGATGCAACGATTTCCTCAAGGGACAAACACGTTTACAAAGTCATCGAAGTATTTGGTAGAAAGGAAGGACTCTTACGGAAAAAAGAGAAGGAAAGGGAGTTCGCGAAAATGCTTTACTCTTTTGGTTTCCCTGATGGTGAAGGCAACTTCAAAAAGACCACAAGGTTAATATATTCGCCAATCCTGAATGAACCAGTTTCAAAGGGAAAAGACCATGACGATTCGTCGTTCCAAGCCTTAAAGAATGCAAAAGAAGAGATATTGAAGAGCAAGAAGAATAAAGTTGCTGTCTCAGACATGGATGACATCACAGGACTTGTAGCCACACGTATGGTAGAATGTCTCTTTGCTGCTACAGCAGTGCGCACTAGGATATTCAAAACAGGCCAGAAGGAGGAGAGAACTCCAAAAGGAAGAAAGGAAAACAAATCCGAAGTTTCTCAAATGAGTCCGACAAAGGACAATAAGAAAGGCCAAGAAACCAAGGCGAGTACTACGAGGAGAAAAAGGCCAAGCAGAAATGTGGGTCTGGTGCAGTTGCAAGGAAAAAGCTACGCTGAAACTCTGAGAAAGGTCAAGCAGTGTATAAACCCCAGTGAAATAGGAATTGACATCCAAGACTTTAGGAGCATCAGAGAAGAAGATCGCCTGCTGACTGTACGCAATGGTTTGGACAAGGTGGGGCTTATGAGAAAAGATCTCCAAGAGAAAATTCTAAATGCCTAAACGTCTCTCCTCGTCACGAAAAAGGTTGTCCATGTCAAGGACATAGATGAACTGACGATAGTGGAGAAAATAAGAGAAGCAGTGAACCAGTTTGTAGGCCTGAGACCTTAGGATAACGAGGTTAAAGCACTGCGACCAGCCTATAGAAATAGGCAAAATGTGACGGTGATTCTTCGTGAATCTAACGCTGACCGGCTGACCCAAAAATGCAGAATAAAAAGTAGGTTGGACAAACTGTAGGGTTATGAAGAGGAAGGACACTTGGTTCCCTAGGTGCTGGGAAATGGGGCACGCTCAAGACAAATGCACAGGAGTAAAACTACAGAATAACTGCCTTGAATGAAGACAGGAATGTCATAGAGCTGGTAGGTACCAAAACCAGCCCTCCTGCATCTTATGCAAACAGGAAGGACACCAGACACTTTCTGCGAAAGGTCACTCTGTGAACGAAAAAGGAAGGCCAGCTGCAGGAAGTAACGCAAACTGCCAGAATAAAGGTTCTGCAGATAATTTGCAATAGAAGCTACCCAGCTCATGACCTCGTCTTGGCTACAGCCAGGGAGAATGGGAGCCGGAATAGTGGTTCTGTGTGAGCCAAATAGTAAAGCCATACAGAACAGAAACGACTGGATACGGTTATAAAAGTCACTGATCCGGGAATAATCACAAGAGGACAAGGTAAAGGTAAGGACTTGTCCAACATAACCACCGCTTTATTTACCATCTACGGGCACTATGCCTCTCCTTACGAGCAGATTAAAGAACTTGAAGAAACGCTGGAATAGATAGAAACAATTGTAAAATCAAGGAGCGACGAATCCATCATCGTAGGAGATTTCAAAGCCAAATCTCCACAATGGGTTATGGAGATTACGGACAAAAGAGGTCAGGTCCTGACAGAATGGATTGCCCAGCATGACCTGTATATGAAAAACGTAGGCAAAAACAAACTTCTTAGAGGAGAGGGTATGGATCCATACTCGATCTAGCCCTAGCGTCGGAAAACATCGGTAACGAGATCGCAAACTGGGAGACGTCTGCAAGGAACAATCTCTTAGCGATCACAATTATGTCGTTTTTGAGGTTCTGGAAACGCAGAACAAGAAAAAGAAACAACCAAGTAGATGTTGGAATTCCAGAGAGATAGACGCAGAGAGACAACAGAAAGCCTTACAAGAGATAATAGCGGCCTCCGAAACAGTAACAGCAAAAGGATTTTTAAAGTCGCTAAAACAGTCTGCAACGAGCGCATGCCAACGGCAAAATCATCTGGGAATGGTGAACCTATGTACTGGTAGAACAAGAAAATCGAAGAACTCCGGCGTGCGTGTCACCAGAACAAAAGAACTGTCACCAGGGTAGCAAAAAAAATCTTCCTGTACTCAAGCGGATTCTGTGAAGAGAATACGACCGTTCTAGAAAAGAGTTACGGATAAATATCAAAGCCGAAAAAAGAGGCGGCTGCACTGGGACCAAGTTATAGAGGAGGTTAATAGAGACATATGAGGGAAGGGCTACACAGTAGTTCTGAGAAAAACTGTAGGAGAAGCTCCGAAACCCCAATCGTCCATGCAAATGGTGGAGAAAGTAGTGGAGCAACTATTTCTAGCGCATGGAGTTGTAAATTTTGAACGAGCAAAAAATATGGTCTTTAGTGAATTCACAGAAGAAGAACTGAAGCTGGCAAGCGGCAAGCTGAAGAACAAGAAAGTTTCAGGTTCAGGAAATATACCTCCGGAAATAGTAAAACAAGTGGCACTGTGCAGACCGGAATACATCCTCCGAGTATGCAATAAGTTGACCGCAAGTGGAGAATTTCTAAAAGAGGGGAAGACAGCGAATCTTGTTCTGCTAAAGAAGGGAAACAAGCCTGTAGGAAGCCCTAGTTCATACAAGCCTATCTGCCTTCTGGATGTTGAGGGCACATTGTATGGAGAGCTGATCTTGTTAAGACTGAAAAAAGAGAACAGTAGGATTAGCGTAGAATCAGTTTGGCTTCAGGGAAGGTCGTCAAACGGTAGATACCATCAAAAGAGTCGTGACAGCAGCAGAGCACGCGAATATATCGAATATTTCATAGATCCCACCGCTTACCCAGATTACAAAAACTGATAGTTTGCCAGAGTGTCGCACCATTTTAGTAATAGAAGAGGAAAATTGTGGAATACGATAAAGTTTTATGATGCTTTCGAGAAAACTTATACTACACGTTATTGTAACTGAAGATTTTCAGTGACCATAACTTATCTAACGAAAAAAAATGATAGTCCAACTAGAGTCAGCTTAGGAGAAGGACGTGTAAAAAAATACATCTTAAACTTGTAATGGTTATTTTTATTTCTGCAAGCTGAGAAAAATTTGCAAAATGCATATCAATTCAAAAATCATTCAGAGCATTGGCTTTATTACATTTCTTACTGTTGTGCACGGTTTTTTCAAAACAAGAAAGTGTATTTGTGGACTTGCGAACTATATTAGAGACGATTCCAGAGTTTTTCAAATCGTAGTGCTTCTGCATAGAAGTAGCAGTAGTGGGGAAGCTTTTATAGCCAGTGACATTATCAGAAGAATCGCAGGCAGTGCTCCTACTAAGGTCATTAATCTGAACGAACTGACTACCAAAAAGGCCCAAAACTTAGTTAAAGCAGTGAACGTCACACAACTAAGGGCGACAACACTATTTGTCAATGTGCAGTCACTGAGCAACAAACGGTATTCTTCTCAGACGAATGCTGTAAAGAATATTTTGAACAAAGTAACTGGGAAAAAAGGTCGTCCCAAGTGTCTATTGCTATTCTTGTCGGATGAAAAAAGATCTAGTTATCTTGAGTTTCTAGAGAGCTTGTGGTTGAGTAATTTTTTGGATGTCAGTATCCTTGAACTCATCGACACAGAAGTTCCTCCGAAAAATTGGTTCAAGATCGATCATTGTCATCCAGCGACGTTGCATCAATTCAATCCATTCACAAAAATCTACAACAAGGAGGACTGTACAGTAAAAACTCTCTTATTTCCTGATAAACTGAAGAATCTTAACGGGTATAAATTGAGAACAGGTTCTTTCGACGATCCCCCGACGACTCATGTTAAAAGGAATCTTTCGGGATATCCTATTGAAGTTTCTGGAGCAGGGGCACTGACAAAGAAAGCTTTCTCAAAAACGATGAACTTTTCGGTATTGGAAGCTGAATCCAAATCTGAAGGATGGGGTGATTGGAGTAAGGACGTATTTATAAACAACACTCTTCTGTACCAAATTACTCATAACAAAATACAGTTTTACTCTAATTTCGGCGGATACATCTCTGAGGGAATAGTTCCGTTAGACTTCAGCAGGGCTGCTGGACAATTTTGTTTTTATCCTTTAGTGCCAATTTCAAAATCAAAAACAATGTCTGTACAATTTTCAAGGGAGTGCTGGCATATGGCAGTTTTAATGTTCGTGATGATGCTGATTCCTTTTACCGTAGGATACATTCTGGCGTCCAAAAGCAGTGTTTGGTCTCCTTTGTACATATTAGAAGCAGCACTTGGATTCCCAATTATATCTATGCCACATAAATTGTCCGAACAAATCATTTTTGTCTTTGTTCTTTTCGCTTTTTTTATTTCTTCATCTGTGATTTACTCAGTTCTGACTGACATCAAATTGACGACGGAGAACGAAGTGCAAATAAACACTTTGGAAGATTTGAATAAATCTCTTCTCCCACTTGTAATGAGCCAACCAACCTCATTCATTATGCAAAGCAGCGAAAATGACAAGATGTTTAAGATCTTGCTGGATAGAACCATTCTTGAATCTTCAGACGAAAACTGCATCCAGAATTTATTAAAGCACAAGAACATCACGTGCATCATGGCAGATGATACAGCCAAGTTTTATATTCAGAAATACGATAAACTTCGTACTTCTGTTAAGTTTGGAAAACCGTGTCTACGAAAGATAATTATTACCATATTTCTAGAACCTGGATCACCCTATATTCGACGATTTGATCGAATTTTGTCACAGTTGATTCAGTCTGGACTTTATGATAAGTGGACAAAAGATAATTTGATGATTCCTGCTTCGAATCCGATCAATCAAATTATTAGAGAATTCAGGCGAAAATCGGACATCATCACACATCTACTTTTAACTATCATCGTAGGGTTTTCGATTTCAGTCGTTTTATTCGTGAGCGAGCTAATAATATATTATCTATCCAAAAACATGTAAAGATCTTATG
The DNA here is from genome assembly GCA_011762715.2 of Neuroterus valhalla. Lineage (NCBI taxonomy): Eukaryota > Metazoa > Arthropoda > Insecta > Hymenoptera > Cynipidae > Neuroterus > Neuroterus valhalla. The sequence continues at coordinate 12,970 of WSXT02175497.1, read as the reverse complement.
AGTAGGATGGGAAGTAGATCGAACCAAGATGAGAAGAAAATATCTACTGGGAGATCGCCAAAACTCCAGCTTTGGCGCACTGTTGGAATAATAATTATCGTCATCGTGATAGGAAAATTCAAATAATCAAATGAATCAAATCAAATGAATCAAATAAGTGACGTCGTTATACATTTATAATGAATAAACTAAATATTGTTTGGTAAGACTGTTATTTTCCAATTCATCTTCCTATCCAAATCCGAACTCTTTCAAGCCACGATTGTACTCTGAGCATCTTTTTGTCATTTCGCCCTACTGTGTGAGGATTATAATGAAGATGGCAAAATGGACGATCCTGCATATTTTTTTCTGTCCTTTGAAAGCAACTGCCAGATATCAGAAATCATTCTGAATGTGTAAGGGGGCACATACAGAATAAAAGTAATTTGCGCAATGTTGATCTGTTACAAATAATTTGCGGACTTGAATTAATTCAATCAGAATATTATTCAGAAAAATATTCGGATCAAGCTTGAGTAGGTTCGTTTTCTTATGAATTATGCAAACATCAGATAAAAATAGTCAAGATTGTCATTGCGATTTCAATCGATGAGGACTACAAGAAAAAAATAGCAGAAGATAGGTACTATCTATAACACCATATTTCTCGTATCCCGAACAAGCACTGCTAAAGCAGGTCAGAAAAATCAATGCGAAAAGTCAATGCGAAAAATCAATTCCCCCTGCATACCGGAAAATAGCAACATTTGTCAAGTGGATTTATAGAAGGCCATTCCGTTCTTACGATGATTGCAAAGAGTTTTACCCTCCAGCGTAGAATTTGCAATGAAAAATTACTCAAACAGAAGCCATTTTCAGAGGCATACGTATTTCACACTAGTTCCTTCCAATTGTGTGTAAGAGATTTATGCTTGCATTCCAGAAGTTCAACAATTTTCATGATTTATGGCAATTCGAAATTCATCAGAACCAGCAAGCGAGATGTTGTACTCTACAGTAATATCTGCGAAGCTGATCTTGATTACAAACCTTGAATTTGTCCTCAGCGGAAACATTGACTATCCTGGAGGAAACCAGAGAGGAATTAGAAAAGCAATGGAGAGAGATAGCTTTCCACGGCGAGTACCCCAGAACCTTAAATCAATATGAATTAGATGAAGAGGCATCTATTATTTGGCTGGAAAAGGGCGTCCTGTTTCCGGAAATAGAGGAATTTGTGAAAGCGATCTAGGACAAGGTTGTCAGCACAAGAAAGTATCGCAAGCATGTTTTACATTAAGATGTGATTGACAGGTGCCGATTGTGTGGGGATACCAATGAATCCATCGAGCACGTCATTGATGGCTGTCGCGTAATGGCTCAGAGGAAGTACACGCACAGACATAATGATGTAGCGGTAGCGTAATGATGTTGATGTACATCAACAACTTGCCCTAAACCTGGGGCACATAACAGGATGGATGCCTTTCTACAGGCACATTTAAATGCCTGTTTTGGAAAACGAAAATCACATCTTATACTCGGATGTAACTGTGCAGACGGATCATTATATCCGTGCGGTTCGATCTGACATCGAAGTGCCTGAGAAAGATTTCGGAAAAGTTCTTACTACCAACATTGCTCGTCCACTCAAACAAAACTTGCAGGAAACCTAAACGAACAAGATCCATAGGTATTAAAAGTGAACTGAGGCATAAACATCTCGAACGTCAAGAAGTCAGTTGGGTACTGGCTTTGGCTCAAAAAGCAGTCTTATTCAACACCTGTCGCATTGTAAGGAATTCCCTCGACCATCAGAAAGTTTGCAACTAAAACCTTGTAGAGTGACAGTTGGTAGCTCTAAATATGCATCCAGAAATGACGCAAGCTGCCTCCGACAAACTTTTCTGCTGTGTAGAGACAACATCGTCATGAAACTAACTTCGGTTCACACCTACAACCTAATATTTTGCCTGCCAAAACATCTGCGCAACAAATTTCGAAATCCATTACTAAATTCTTACATTTTTAACATTTTGACTCCATCAGGCACTTGACTGAGTCCGTAGCTGGTGATATCCTCATTGTCCTGATTTCAACACCTTCTTTTTCAAAGAGGCATATGCTATAAGGAATTCAGAGTAGTTGCTGTGACAACCATGAGAATTGCTTATTACAAATATAATTATCTCTAAATTTGAAGAAGCCGTTTCGGGTTTCAATCATGAATACAAAATTTGAAAAGTTGCTTGCGTTTCGTGAACTTCGCAGTTTGTTTCATCACGGCTCCATCAGGTCAGCCCTGATAAAGTGAATTGCAATGTTTATAAAACGTCAGGATTTTTGTGAGTTTGTGATACATGTTCAAGCCGTTGTCTTCAAAGCAAAGAAATCGATTGACGAATTGAAGTAAGAAATGTTGCACAAATTATGAATATTGAAATTTGTTGTCATCTGCATATCAACCCAATGATTTTAGTATCAATATATCCGCATTCAATATATTCACGTAACTTAGGAAAAACGTGTTAGAATTTTATCAGATATAGCGCAAACCTCCGCACTAAACTAGGTTACGAAAATTGTTATTTTCCTGAAGTGTCAAAGCATTTCAGTGATGGAAAAGGAATCATGTAGAAAAGAATACATTTAGATAATGATTTAAATGAAAGTGAGGCTACACGGCATCGTAACTGGTGATTTCTAGTGACCTCAACTCAGTCAATAGATAGAAAGGAATGCTAGTCCACATAGAGCCACCTAAAGAGGGAGACTTGTTCCAAAAAAAAGAAACAAAGCTTAAACTTGTGGAGGTGATTTCTACTTCCTACCAAGAAAGAAAAATTTGTTAAATGTATATCAAATCAAAATTCATTAGAATCATTGGCTTCATAATATTTCTGACTGTTGTACAAAGTGTCTCTGAGACATCCGAGTGCCTTTGTACACTTGTTGAGTATATCAAACAAGATTCCAAAGTTTTCCAAATCGTGATGTTCCGACATGAAAGTAGTGGTAAAGAGGAAGCTTTCATAGAAAGTGATATTATCAGGAGAATCGCAGGTAGTGTTCCTACTAAGGTCATTAATCCAAACGAACTGACCAGTAAAAAGGCCCAACAGTTAGTCAATTCAGTGAATGTTACACAACTTAGGGCGACAACACTATTTGTCAATGTGCAATCACTGAGCAGCAAATGGTATTCTTCTCAGACGAATAATGTGAAGAATATTTTGAACAAACTAACTGGAAAGAAAGGTCGTCCAAAGCGTTTATTGCTTTTTATATCACAAGAAAAAAGATCTAGCTATCTTATGTTTCTGCAGGGGATGTGGTTAAATAATTTTCTAGATGTCAGCATTCTCGAACTTGTTGACGGAAGTATCTTAAGAAAAAATTGGTTTACGATTGATCATCGATATACAGCGACGGTTCATCACTTCAATCCCTTCACAAAAATTTACACCAAAGAGAAATGTGCAGAAGAAACTAATTTCTTTCCTGACAAACTGAGAGATCTGCATGGATATGAATTGAAGACAGGTTCTTTCGATGATCCTCCGGCGAGTCATGTAAAAAGGAATCTTTCGGGATATCCTATTGAAGATTCTGGAGCAGGGGCACTGACAAAGAAAGCTTTCTCAAAAACGATGAACTTTTCGGTATTGGAAGTTGAATCCAGACCTGAAGGATGGGGCGATTGGAGTAAAGACACGACTATAAACAACACTCTTCCGTACCAAATCACTCATAACAAAATTCAGTTTTACTCTAATTTTGGCGGGTATGTCCCCGAAGGGAAACTCTCATTGGACTTCAGCAGGGCTACTGGTGAATTTTGTTTGCATCCTGTAGTGCCAATCTTGAGGTCCAAGACGGTGTCTGTTCAATTTTCAAGGAGGTTTTGGTATATGGCAGTGTCGGTGTGTGTGATCATGCTGATTCCTTTACTTGCAGGATACATTCTAAAATCTAGAAGCAGAGTGTTGTCTCCCCTGTACATATTAGGAGCAGCACTTGAATTTTCGGTTCCACCTATGCCACATAAATTAGCCGAACAAATCATTTTTGTCTTCATACTTTCTGCTTTTTTGATTTCCTCATCCGTCATTTACTCAGCTCTGACTGACATTAAATTGTCAACAGGAAACGAAATTCAAATAAATACTTTGAAGGATTTAAATAAATCAAGTCTTCCACTTGTGATGAGCGAAATAACCTCATTTAGTTTGCAGAGCAGCGACAATGACGAAATATTTAGAGCCTTGCTGGATAATACGATTATTGTATCTTCAGCCAAAATCTGCATTGAGAATTTAATGAAGCACAAGAACATCACTTGCATCATGGCAGAAGATGCAGCCAAGTTTTATATTCAGGAATACGATAAACTTCGTACTTTTGTTGAGATTGGGAAACCGTGTCTCCGAAAGATAATTATTGCCATGGTTTTAGAACCTGGATCACCTTATTTACGAAAAGTTGATAGAATTTTGTCACATTTGTTTCAGTCTGGACTCCTTCAAAAATGGAGAGAAGATAATTTAATAATTCCTGCTTTAAATCCGATCAATAAAATTGTTCAGGACTTCTGCCAAACATCGAATATTATCATACCTCTACTTTTTACTTCTATTGGAGGGTTTTCAATTTCGGTTGTTGTATTTGCGAGTGAGCTTATAATATATTATGTATTCAAAAATATGTTAAGAGTTAAGTAGGGAAATTTAGGAGTAGATCAGACCGTGATGAAGGAAAATGTTTGGGAAAAAATTTAAGGAAATTCAGCTTCGGCGCAGGTTGGAATATCAAGATTCACGATCTCATCAGAACTTTGTCCACTATTGGGCCATTGCTGGCTTCCCGAGTAGACCCTTAGAAATTTCACAGACATTTGAACGACATATCTTTCCTATAACCTTTCCGTCTGTTCCCTTTCCTCCCATCCTCATATTTCTGCTCCATATCCTCATACTAGCTATATCAGGGTATCAAACAACCATATTCTCATTCTTTGAATTTTCCTTTAACCTTCTTTTTTCCATTCCTCATACCTACTCCATAACCTCTGCCGCTTTCTTTATTCTTCCTCTTATATGTGCCTTATGATCTCCATTAGCTTGAGCTCTTTTACTTCTTCTATCTTCACTTCCTTCCATCTCGCAGTTTATATTTTTTTCTTCCTCCTCCTTCTCTGAACCTCATTATCTTCGTCTTTCCTACATTCAATTTCAATTCCTTCTAATCTGAGTATTCCTCCATTCCTGTAATTAGACCCGCCATCCCCTCTTCATCTTCTACCATCATTACCATATCATCTGCCCTTCCCTCATACATTTCTTTACCATAACCTTTTTTATCTCTTGCCGGTCCAGAGAGTCATTCTTTCCAACTCCATTTTTATCCTTCTATTCATTATATAATTTACAATGTATATGTTGCTGAACACCTTTATTCCTTATCAAACCCCATCTCATTTGTTATTACTATCTCTTTTCCCTCAACTTGTTTCTTTAATCTCTCCGATAATACCGTTACATATAGTTTGTACAAGACTGGCATTAGCGTTACTTTCCTATAACCCTTAACCTCCTTTCCTTTGCCTTCTTTCAATATCCATGCCACTACCGTATTTCCATACTTCAATTAGAGTTCAATCCAGCCCTGGAGACCCCTCTTTCGTTATTCCTAAAACATTGATTATTTTTTATCTTCCTTGTCTCTTTCCATCCCTTCTCTTCCGCCCTTCCTAACTTTCCCACTACCCCTTCTAGCATATCCATGAAGCACTTTTTTCCATTCTACCATCTCAACATCCTGTTCCACCCTTCTCCTTTTTTCCTCTCTTTATTTGCTAGTTTTCAAACCTCTTCTCCCGTTCTAGCCTTCTCCGGCGCTTTTCCAAACATTTTGTTTTCCTCCTCTTTTCCTTTATACACACCTCAGTATATTCCTACTTTTTTCTTCTTTATCCATCCTCCCAACTTTTCCCTCTTCTCCATCCTATAAGTTCCTTCTTACTTCCTTCTTTTTCTTTTTACATTCCTCATCTTGTCCATTTCCAACACGTCCCTTACAAAGTGGTTTTATGCTTCTTCCCTCTAATACTCTTTTTATTTCTCCTATCCTTATTTCCATCTCTTCATTTCTATTTCTTTCTCCCATTTGTACATTCTTTAGCTTTCCTTGAATTTATCTTTCTCTTCTATCGACCGATTCCTTTTACCTGTTCATTTGACCTTTACTCCCTTTTCACCCTTATCTTTGGCACCCTCTTTACCCTTATCTTTGCACCCTCTTCACCCTAATCTTTGCACCTTCTTTACCCTCTAATGTCAGTTTTATTAGAGAGTGATCAGAATCTATATATTCTCCTACCTCTAATTTTTGTACCTTCTCTTTTACCTCATCGTTTCCTCTACATCAGTCAATGACCATTTCCCTCTCACCTCCTAAACGTGCATATTCACCTCCCTCATCCCCCCCTCCAAATTTCCGTTTATAAAATATTGACGAATCCCTCCTCCCATCTCCTCCAAGAACTTAAACAATTTCTTCCCTTCCTCATTCAGTACCTTGTCTTTGGATTTTCTTCTTCGCTCTTCTACCCATTCCCTTCCTCCTCTATCTCCTGTTCTTGCATCAAAATCCCCTCCAATTACAAGCCTAATTCAGTCAAAGGCGATAGGATTCAAATTGATTGATGAGTAACGAGGGGTCTGAAAGCAAGGAAGAAAGGGATTCTGAGGAGGAAGTGTTTGGAAATTCATCTACTTTGTTCAAGTCATATTTTTTTGTCCGTTTGAGTTTATTGTTGAAAATCCATCCTTTTTTATGGAAAATTTGTCCTTTTGTAGAAAATTATTATTGTAAGTTGAAAAGTCGTCGATTTGATAAGAAATTCGACTGATTTGTTGAAAATTCAATTGCTTAGTCAAAAATTCAACTTTTTTGCTAAGCACCCCAATATTTTGGATTAGAAATCTATTTTTCATGGTAGAAAATTAATCTTTCTTGGTTGAAAATTCAATTTGGTGTCTTAAAAGTTTATGAATTTGGTCAAAGTTTTGATTTTCAAATTAAAAATTTATCTTCTTTGTTGAAGTCGCGTTTTTTTGTGCAAAATCCAACTTTTAGCTAAAAACCCATACATTCTGATCAGAAATTTGTCTTCCGTTAAAAAATTATTCTTGTGTTCCGATAATTCAACTTTTTCAAACAAAACTGGATGATTTTGTCCGAAATATAACTATTGGATAATAGTTTGATTAGGATTGAAAATTGATTCTTTATGGTAGAGAATTCATTTTTGTTGTTCGAAAATACAACTTCGTATCTCAAAAGTTAAGGTATTTTGCTGGAATTTTAATTCTGTTGAAAATAGATCTACTTCATTGAAGTCACATTTTCTTGCATGAAATGTAACTTTTTTGTTCAAAATCCGTCCTTTTTTATTAAAAATTGGTCTTTTGGTAGACAATTTATCGTGCATGTTGGAGATTGAATCATTTGGTGAAAAATTTTACCATTTTGTTCATAATTGAATTATTTAGTGAAAAATTTAATTTTTTTGGTAAAAATTCCTTCTCTTAGAATAAAAATTAGATTTTTATGGTAAAAAATTCATTTCTTTTGTTAAAAATTCAACTCTTGCTCTCTTAAGTTTGGATATTTTGTTCGAATTTTATTTTTTTTCCGTTGAAAATTCATCCACTTTGTTTAAGTCACATTTTTTTGTATGGAATTCTACAATCTGTTGAGAAACCATTCTTTTTGATTAAGAATAATCCTTTTGGTAGAAAAATATTCTTATATGTTGAAAATTTAACTAATTGGTTGAAAATGCGACTATTTTGTTCGTAGGTCAATTAGTTAACCGCAGATTCAACGTTTTTGTTAAACATTTCTTCTTTTGAATTGAGAAATTCGTTCTTCATGGTAGAAAATTAATGTTTTTCGATTGACAATTCAACTTCTTACCTCGAAAGTTGGGATATTTTGTTGAAGTCACATTTTTTGCACAGAATTAAACTTTTTGTTGGAAATCCATACATTTTGCTCGAAATTTTGTCTTCCGGTGAAATATTATTCTTGAATTTCGGAAATTCAACTATTCAGTAAAAAAGTAGAAAATTTCGTTTAAATTCGTATCTCAAAAGTTTAGATATTTTGTTGAACTTTAAATTTTTCCTCGTTAAAAATTAATCTACTTCAATGAAGTCACATTTTATTGCATGAAATGTAACTTTTTTGTTGAAAATCCATCCCTTTTGATTGAAAATTTTCCTTTTGGTAAAAAAATATTCTTGTATTTCAAAAATTTGTCCATTTTCGTCATTTTTCAAACATTTTAGTCCAGAATTCAAATTTTCTGGTAACTATTTCTTTTTTTGGATTGAAAATTCATTTTTCACGGTAGAAAAAAAAATTTCCCCGATCGGCAATTTATCATTCTTGGTGTTTGGCTCAAAAATCGAACGATTTGTTGAAAATCCATATCTCTGGGTTGAAAATTCAATTACTGGATTGAAAGTTGAACTTCTTCGATGATTTTCTTTCCAAGATTTATTTTTCTGTTTGATAATTTATGTTATTAAAAATATGTCTTCTTTAAATTCATCTGACTTAAACTAAAACAAGTACTATATTCAACCCGATTTTGGAGTTAATTATGTCTGGAATGAAATTCCCCTTCACGTTAAAAAATTGAATTGCAATCTTGTATTGCGTGCACAGATCTCATAAAACACACTGGGATACCTCCACGCAATTCAACATAGCAGGGATTGCGGCGCGGTCGTTTTACAAAAATCTAGCTATTGTGAACATTATAGGTAAGGTTAGGTATGTGCATTCAAAAATACATTGCTTCATAGTAGAATGATTGAGTAATTTGATCAAGTTTTCAAATTTTGGGGGTTGAAAGTTTCTTTTGGGTATTTCTTATCTCGAAATGCTGAATGTCCATAGTTCTGGACGCTCATTGTTCCCAACATATGCATCCTCTGAATTGCAAAGAAGAAGCAGAAAAATAGTGATGTCTTATCCTGCTGAAATCGTCACTGTGATTGTTAGAAAACTATTCTGAAGTTGCAAGAAGACATTGCAAGACATGCAAATTTACATTTATTTCCGATTATATTTTTAATCCTATCGATTGGTATATGCATGGTGCGCCATATCATTCGCGTGTTCCCTACCTTGTAAGATACACTTCTAGTTTTGGATGAACATTGTTCACTCTACAGTTGAGATCTACTATAAAATAATACGTAATTGTAAATGATTATTCGCTTCATTTTGAGTGTGTACATGATTAGTTACAATGAAAATACAAAATTGTATGCACCGGATTCGCGTACACAAAAAATCACTTTCTGTTGTCCAAATTGAGAACTTACTACTTTTCTGTATGAGTAAATGAATACAATAACCAACTACGGAGCCTTCATCAATGTTTTATACCCGACCGAATCCTAACCAATAATGATCGACTACCATCAATTTGGAGAGCATGGTAAAAAGGACAATATCAATAAGTCACTCGAGTTTGGCGAATCGAGCAGGAACGTCATCTGATATTCCCCATCATTATATCAAACAAGATTTTGAGATAGAAAAGTGATCTTTTATCTTCCGCAAGCATTATGTTGAAGCGGGTATGAGTGAAAGGTAACATCCACTCCTTCCAGGATATACACTCGCCTCCTTAATCACACATTTTCTGAGTGAACTCTTTTGTATCCTTTCGAGTGTGTCTGTATGTAATGCCACTTTTGGAGATCATATCAGAAGTCAAAATGTTCTTTGAATCTCAATTGCGAGTAGAGCTGATTCTAAGACTGCATACGTACCCTAACATGCTTAACTGAAGATTACTGATTTTGGTATTGAAGATAAAAGAATTCAGGGATGTGAAATACGTAACTACTGATCTTTTCACTTGATTGATCGGGGGCTTATTCTTTAGACAGCAATCAAAGAAATCATTCAGATCATTCTGTAACTGCATTAAATCATCTACCTGCTTTATGCTCTTCAGTATCTGTGAAAACGCCCGTATGTGACATAATTTTTTAAACGATCGTGTCAGTCACATCACAACAGTTGGCATTATACAGAGCAGGTTCTTTGATGCAAAAGTCCAAATATTCTAATTTCCTTCTAGAAGAATCGAAGAAGAATAAATTTTTTTCGGGGTGCAAGCATCAGTTCCCAAGTGTCCAACTTGAACGAGTTGGTACAGGCCGAAGGGTTATTCTGCTGATGACTCCTGCTGTCAGCCTTCTCTAGGCATCTAGGCTATGCTATACTAGAGGGCGCATCTCACGGATCTCGCGTTCTGCGCTCTGATTCTTCCGGTCCTCGCACTCCGTGCTCGGTTCTTTTCATGGTGCAATGCGTTTACAGAACTGCAGAGAGTTCAAACCTCTAAGAAGCCTCTATTTTTTGGAATATTATTCAATTTAGTTTTATTTTTGATGAATAACGGTTTTAAATTAGTTTCATTGAGGCCTTATCGGCCTTCAGGAACACATTCTCTTTACAATACGCGAGCTTGAACTTCATATCTCGCATAGCTTGGCTAGCAAATGGCTTCTTCACTATTTGAAAATCGTTATTACAAATAACACTGAAAATATATGTCGTATTGGGAAATACTTCGAACAAAATTTGTAGAACTTCTTGTGGGTAATAATTTTACTCATCAATGTTTCTCCGAGTCTTCCATAGTTTGGCCGGAAGATGGCAGGTTTTTATTCTGTCAAGTGCGTTATCATGATAAAAAAAACTATACGTCTCATCAAAAATGGCCAACAGTTAATTTGTACATATTTTGAACAGGAAATTATTATTTTTCAGCAGGTTTTTTGTAGTTCACAGAGTTTTCCTCAAAAATGGAATTTTTCATTTCTTTGTACCTCTTATAGTTCGAGCATTCTTCATTCTTCGAAAAGCTTTATCGATGGATGAAACGTGAACCGTTGGTAGAAATATCTGGTTTACGAACTCATCCTTTCTTTTTGTGCCTTGAAAAGTGCACCAAAGCACAATCTAGGAAAGGAAATACTAGCACTGAGGTAGCCGGAATTAGGAATACTGATAGTAGAGTGATATGGGATTCGTACTAAGTTGAAGACAGTATGGGGGATTTTTTCAGGATGCCTCATGAAGGTTAAGCTGCGGGCGGAGCATAACAACAGTGACATAGACAAGGATACGTTATACAATTCCGAGGTAGGTGGAAGAAGCAGAATCGATATCGACTACATTATTTCCTTGATTAAAAAACTAAAGAATGGTAAGGCTGCCGGTGTAGATGGTAATTTCTTTGAAACGCTTAAGTTCAGTGGTGGGAACTCATTTGTGGGTCTGTGTGAATTTATGAATATGTGTGCTGTGAACAGCGAAGTTCCGTGTGATTGGAGAAAGGCGATTGATGTGCCAATCCACAAGGGGCAGGGTGGTCCTCTAATTATTAGGGTGGACTATAATTATTATAGAACGATCAGCCTCCTGAATACTGTGACCAGAATACTGTGTGCAAAACCTTTACCAGAATACTTATTAATGAATCTCCGGAAGTAACTGAGAAAAGGATCTGGGAAGCACAATGTGAATTCATGCGAGTGAAGTCATTTTCAGATCAGATAGATCACAGAAGGAAGCCTGATGGCAAACAAATCATAATTCTGTGCATTTGATGATCTAAAAAAGCTTCCGACAAGGTCATTGTGTTCGCAGATAACAAGATCGTTACAGCAGAATCAGGCGATGATTTGCAGAGGATGTTGAGCATACTGGATACCAGCATACTGGATACCAGTTGGCGTATCTTGGAAGTTCATTTACTGCTGATGGAAAGATATATCCAGAAATTCCCAGACATATAAATGAGGGTAGGAAGATTTTTGGCAGTGTATGGTCTATTACTAAAAGTAGAAACGTAACAAGTGAAGCTGAAATTGCGATGTATAATTCTGTTCTAACACCAACTGTGCTGTACGGTAGCGAGACCTGGGTATATCAAGAGAAGGAAAGAGTAAACTCAACGCGAGCGGCATGCAATTTCTGCGTAGTATGTGCGTTAAAACGCTAAAGGACGAAGTGCGTAATGAGAGTGTTTTCAAAGAATGTTGTGTAGAAGAAACACTGTTTGGCAAGAGCGAAAAAACTTGCAAAGATGGTTTGGTCACAATAAGGAAATGTATGAAGAACGATTAATGAAGCAAGTGTAATAAGATAGCGTAAATGGTAGCGTACCCAGAGGTAGACGAGAGAAGTAATGGATAGAATGTGCGAATGAGACCTGCGAGGAGATATATAAAAAGCCGTAGAAATACAAGAGCTTATATGAAAAGATGTTGGCTTGCATGTTGGTGGCGGTATTAGAGTGTGTTGGTTGACAGGTGGTGTAAGAGTTTTACGGAATATGTCTTAGACGTGTGAGTTGAGTGTGAGGATGGAAGTTTTGAAAGTCAGTAAGGGTGCGGGAAGTTAGTGGAGAAAATAAACCGTGGATTTTATCGGATAGAATAGGTGGAGTTCAGGTAGAGTGCGTTAGATGGACGGGCTGGAACAAAACAATGCCATTGCGGCTTTTCAGTTACAAGGGGAAGTAGGGAAGGGAGGTTTCAAGTTTTCTTAAAATATTATGATAAATATTTCGACTATACACGCTATGATTTTATCTTTGATACTTTTTTTCAAATAAAACAAAAACAACCTGTCCTATCAAAAAGTAGTTAAATACAAATTTGTTGGTCTTTCTAACGATAACGACTTTGTTCTCAAATTTTTTTTTCCTTTCTCCTATCTCTATTTGTTGATCTCTTTCGGGTGAACAGTTTTTTCTGTATCTCCCATAGTTTGATCAAAAAATGGATCTTTGATTTTCGAGTTGTTGAATAAGTAATCGCAAATTGGCGTGAGTCAGCAAGCGAAGGACGCTACTTAAATTTTCTACCAGAAAAGAGAGAATAGATTG
>WSXT02175486.1:0-22048 GCA_011762715.2 Neuroterus valhalla | reverse complement strand
TACGACTGTTATACGCGATACAAGAAATCACCCCTTAATTCAAGTTGGCGGACAACCTGCAAAGGGTTGATGGTCGAAAACTCGGATTTAAGCTTTCTACATGGAACCCCAAAGATGGCAAAAAAAAAATTTCTTACCCAATGAATTGCAATAATACATATATGACCCGGCTAAATATACTGGACTATCTTCCAGCTGCAAGGTTAGATTGTTCAAAACATTTTGTTTCAAGCTCCTAAATATTCAGAACCAGCAATTCCCTTTTGAGGTTTAAACAGAAAATTAAATAATCTTCAATATTTAATAATCATTGAAAACATTCTATGTTTCGGCATTGTCTAGATATTCTGGAATTTTTTAAATGTTTCGAAATTAAATATCCTCCGTCCTTCTTGAAAAATCTTGAATTATATGGAATGCTGTATATAATATAAATTAAGTTTCTGAAACGATTTAGAATCTTATTGAGAAAACCTGTGAAAACTTCGGGAAGAACTTCTTTTTGTTAGAATATTCTGAAATGTTTTCGGAAGTTGTAAAATTTTCTGCCATTTTTTTCAATGTTTCCGAATATTATAGAATGGTATGTTCGTATGTTATCCTTAAGAGAATGTAGAATCTTCTAGAATGTTCTAAAAATATTCTCGAGAGATATATATTCCACATTTCTGATTTCAAGAATACTCTCCAAGCCTACTTTCCGATTATGTGAAGATCTTATAATCATTATAGAACATAAATTACAAAGTTACGACAATTTCGTCTCGTAACTATTAACAAACAACAATTATCTGGCATCGTTAATCGTTTTTTTAGTATTAAAAAACGCATGAAGCCCAACATTCTTACAGGAGAATGTATTGAGGCTCGAACCACTTTTTTAAGCTTCCCTCGAATTATCGGAAGTGGCCTTTTTTTCCGACTTATTTCATAAGGGGATATAATTAAAATATCTAACATAGCGGAAGACTTTTTTATCAGAATTGCCTCCTTGATATTATAATGTTCCTTAGAACAATAATTGAGGAATAAAAATATTTCTATTTTATTGCGATAAATAAAACTTTTATTAAATAAGCGCCTTTTCAATAGTAAACCTTCTTTCTTATCTATTGGACAATATTCAAGTATGTTTTAAATAAATCAAGTGAAAGGTATATTTGAATTTCTTTAACTGGTTCGTCATTTATATAACTTTTTATGCACTACTTTCCAATATTTATAAAATGGCGAGGTGTCGGGGACAAGAAGAAATGCAGATACGAACCTCTTACGAATGCCATAAATGTTTGCATTGAATTTATAGGATCTTAAGCTTCCAATGTGACACCACTTTTTTCGCACTCTAGCGCACTGTCTCATAAAACATGTTACGTAACACCAATTTTCATCTATTCAAAAGAGTCATCTCCTGAAATCTAGGAGAAATTTAATAATATTTTCGTAATTTTTTTATGGCTCATTGCTAGAGACGAGTAAAAATATAAGGAACAGAAATCACATATAATTACATCATCATTAAAAATGTAAATTTTACATACAAAAATCTAAAAAGACATAAATAAAATCCAAAGCCTTAAATGGAGAGTCTTCCCTGACTTCCAATGAATGGGAAGGGAAACCTGTTGGATTCCAAATATTAATAATAATTCAAATTTTCAATCTTCAACTAGTATTGTTTTCAACTCGATAATTTATCATTCTTCAAACATACTTTTTATTTCACATGAATTATTTTACATTTTGTAGGATTCAACCTCACCATCGAATGAAGGAAATGGCACTACAGGTCACACCCTAACGGGGATTCCCCAAATCGACTACATCTGGGATCCAAATTTACCACGTGAATTAAATGGTTATAATCTGAGTGAATATCCATTTTATAACAGCATGCCAGAGGACATTGATTTTAAATGCGATGGACTCCATGATGGATTTTACGCTAGCGTACCTCATAAATGCCAGGTAATTTAAATTTATAATTCAGACAAACTTTTTACCATTCTGAAAAAACTAAAATTTCAGAATTTGGGGAAAAATAAAAATGAGTGGTGAGAATTGCAGAGGGATTTAAGTCGAAGCTCTAAAAGGCTAATGTATCGTTACGAAACGTTAATCGCCAACTGAAATGACTCGCTGCAAACTGTCATTGGAAATTATTCTCAAGAAGATTATTCTAACATGTCAATTCCAACACTGGAGTACAATTTATTGTCCCATTTCAATATTTAAACTGACATTCACTGCCTTATTTTCCAACCGTTCTTGAAGTTTGCATAACTTTGGTTTACAGGTTTTGTGATATGAGCATTCTCAAATTGACACTCATCCCATACCTACAGCTCAATCAGCCACTATTCGATCCCTAGATCACTACTAGCAGACCTGGCCATACGCTGCTGTAGCTCAGTTATTTGAATGAAAAAAAAAAATTAAATTGGAATTATACACCTAATTTTGTATAATAACGATACTCATCACAATAATAATAAAATGAAAGATTGATAGACGTCTGTGAATATAGAAGACACATGTGACGTGAAATAGATTTCAGCATCAAGACATCTATTGATGCCTAGATAACGTGAAATGTTTAAGTTTCGGTCAATAAACTAACCTACACCGCAATCTGTTAGAAACTTATGGAACTTACAAATAATTGGAATTCTTCGTCCTGTAATAAACATTTTATTTGCAAATAAAAAATATTGAGCTCACTAATCGAGATAGAAACTATCCTATGCCTCAAGTTAGAGCAAATTACACACAGTATACAAAATTTCAGCAAGATCGGTTGAGTTATTTCGGAGTTCAGTAGCTTCAAACATCATGAAACGAGATTCCTATGAATGTGGCGTGGAATCAAGAAACCGACCCTACAGCTCCGCGTCAGGCTCTACAGGAAACGAACTAGAACCGACTCTCGAGCGGAAGATATAGAGGAAAAGAGTGGAAGAAATTCCCCTACTCTGAGGCGCAGGTAGAAGAAATCCCTTCACCAAACATCTAGATTAAATGCTGCGATTTTCATGCAAATTTTTCGTTTAGAACTCATTTATAACCGATCCCATTCGATCAAGAATTTTTCCCTTCATCCGAATCATTAAAGACCTGCAATTCGATTTTTGGGGCTATTATGTCGGTTTATGGATTCCACGCTATGTATATGTGACGCGCTCCGAAGAAAGGGACCTAAGAGCGAAAAAATCGATTTCAGGATTATGGTCGTTTTATATTAATTGAGGGTCGCTTTTTAATTATTCATAAACAGAAAATTTTTTTGTCAAGTATTTTTTGAGCTATTGCAATTTAAAAACAGCCGTTCCAGCTGAAGCCTGTTCATCTCTCACGTGTTCTTTTTCTTCTCCTCTAAAATCAGCGTTTTCGCTCTTAGGTTTCTTTCTTCGGAGCGCGTCACATATAGATTTGTTCACTCTGTTATTGTGAGATTATTTCCATCAACTTTCGAAATTTCATTATTAGGAATGAAAGTACGAAAATCCTTAGTAAGGTCTTCTACTCAGACTCATTGTTTCTCAACTCGTAATTATTAAAGAGATGTGATTCTCATAAGTCTGCTCCCAATCAAGTTTTTGTGCAAAATCTACACTTATTTTGAGATAAATCGAAACAGAGCCTAGAATATTATTCTGACATTTTTTCAAGTCCAGATTTCAATGGCGGGAATACAACAGGTATGGAGTGCAGAATTTGACAAATTTTGGGCCTTGAATCAAAGTTCCTTTGCAATTTTCTAAATACAAAAGTCGAACAAGCAGAAGGTGTTGCCTCATTCACAGTGAGAGTAAATCTCTAGATCCGGTCACAATTCAGCGCTTTACTGGGTCAGAAAATGCTACGGACAAAGGCCAGTGGAGAATTTTTGCTACTTCAAATGGAGTCGCCTCTCCCAGCTTCAATTTTGGATAATATCCTAAATATCCAGTTCCAAAACCGAAGATGAGAACAAGGATGGACTTTAATTTAGAAAGATGCCGTTTTTCTTATGCGAACCATAAACTTCCGATCCATGACTATTTCAGTAAGACACTTCCAGATCGAGAAAGCGATAGCAAGTGCTTCCGCTTGATCTCTTTGATGATTCCTCGCCTTTCAGAAGCAGCGAAGCGATCGAACCATTGTCATGCAAATATCGAGAGATCGGCCGGCGATCCTTGACAGATACATAAAGCGGTTCCTAAAACGGAGGTGAAGAAAGAACGCGAAATGCGTAAAAGCTCGATCGAAATTTTCTTTTGATTCTTATTCCGAGCCTTTTTCGATAGATTGAAAAACGTGAGTGTCCATCCACATTGGGACTCAGGCAATTACGCGCACACTTATCTGGTGAGAAAGCTGCCGCTTGTCACAGGCACGAGTGCAATGAAAAGTATGTTGAAATAATCATCTGTATGTAGCTAGATAGTTCTAACACAGAACCACCGATAACTGGACCGATATAGAAAATAACGTGGCGTTAATAGAATACATGTCCTCATTAATAGTCAAGAGTGCGGTATAAACATCGCCGAGTGTTTTCTCGCCGCTGCTCAACCGATGTCCTAAATTAAAACTGATGGTCTTTCACAGGCTGTCTTCAAATTGGGAATTCGGTTTATGATCTCAATAACTATCGTAGAGATCTATAACTGTAATCTTTGGAATGGATGGTAGTGATATGTAACAATAGGATCAGGGTGGCTGATCTCCATTTTGAAAGAACGAAGCTTTTTTGTTTGTTCATAAATCGATCAGATAAGATGATCAATTAGATATCTATTGCGATTTGGAGTGTAATTGTTACAACTTAGGGATCAATCGCTACGACGTTGGGTCATTCACCATTCCTGGGAAGCAGTTGTTTTTTTCTTATGGCTATGCATTAGTTCGATATTACAATAAGGAAGTTAATTACTACAAATGACAGGCAGTTTTTACGACCACACAGACAATTCGAAACAATAAGTCCAATTTGGACTCCATTTAGAGAAAGCTCTTCTTCCTGAGCATGGTTGTAAATTGAATATTTTACGATTCGGCATCTAGATCTGATAGACAATTTTCTTGGTTTGAAAATTCATTCGTAAGAGTAGGACTGAAAACGACAATCTGTTTTCTAGAGAAGGTACTCTTCTTTTTATCTGGTCATAATCAGTTTGATATCATGATCTTCTTTTCTGTAAATTAATCAAATGTGTCAAGTAGTTCTTACGATTTGATAGCCATGTATCAGTTCAATATTGTTTTATCAGATATTATAATTTGACATGTATTCCTTACGTTTTGGCGATAATGGTATATTACACTTCGAGCAATGTACGATGTTTTATTCGATATCACCATGTTATGAGCCTGCAGGGCCGTCTGAAAAATGAACGTTGTGTAGCTCCTTGCCGAAATGGTGCACAATACTTTCCACTGACTGTCAACAAAACGACGTACGAACACATGATTCTTCTTCTCGCGTACGGCACAAATGAAATGTGGTCTGACCATGGTCAGAGATTCAGTGCCATCTGATGTTATTATTTCAGAGTTTGAGTGCCATCTGGTGTCATTATTTGTCCCAACTCTTCATTCATTTTCTATAACCCTCGAGTCGCGCTCTTTACGCAGTACCAGCTGACACCACTCGGTAAGGTGCTTGATAACGGTCGTAACATGGTGGTATCGAATAAATGAGTATAACAATTCAGGTAGTTCTTAAGATTTGTTATTTACGATTTCCGTTCAATTCATCCGAAACAATAGAGCAAGAGAGTCCAATTTCCATTTTGACGAAAACTTACTTAATCTTTATCTAATACAAAACTTGTTTTCTTTTCAGGTCTATCATCACTGTCTATACGGCACTCGATATGATTTCCTCTGCGCAAACTTCACCGCCTTCGACCAGAAAACCTTTATTTGCCACTTTGTATCCGAAGTAGACTGTGTAAACTCGAAGAAATATTGGCACAGGAATGATGCTCTATATCAAGCTGCGACGACAACCACTTCCTCCACCACCACTACAACAACCACAACCACTTTACCACCGCCAACCGCAGCATCCTCAGGTCGCGCCGCATCTCGAGACAGGGAACCTGGAAGAAGGAGAAGACCTTATAGAAGGCGCCCAGCTTACGATTATTACGAAGATTATTACGATGAAGAATACGATCGGGGTAGGCCTCGTGGTTATGATAGAAGAGAATATGATGAATATGATGACCGGAAGTATAGGCGAGATAGAGAGCGGGATAGGGATTTCCGGGATAGAGACCTGGCTCGACCTAGAGATCCGGTGCGGCCGAGGGAACCAGATATTCCATTGAGGGATGAGAAGGAGAAAGACAGCGAGAAAACTCCTAGAGAAAGATTTCCGGCAAGACCTAATAGGAGGAATCCGCTGATGAGTGGAAGAGAACCTGTGGAGGAGGAACCTAGAATTAGGAACAGAGATCAGGAAAGTGTGCCAAGGAGCAAGGATTTAGAGGATACGGAATTTGATGATCGCAGGGGACTGGATTCAAGGACTAGAGATGAGGAGGATGATCGATATTCAGATAAGAGGTGATGTTACTAATAGCAATTACAACCCACAATTCATCCCAATCTTAATAGTCCAACATTCCCTTCCAAACTAATGTTTCCTTCTCATGTTAGTTATTCTCTCCAATCCAGTTTGTATTGAAGGTTGCATTCTCTTCTTATTGACTCCCAGAAGAAGAAAAGGAACTCATGGATTCACATGTTTCGATTTTTTTTAATCAGGTTCAAAGACGATTACGAAGATAAGGATACAGCTCTGACGGCTTCTGCAACCAATGGAAATACAGAGGGACTTGTAAAACCAGCTGCACCAATCAGTTCCGTTTATGCAAGGCCACGGGCACCCCCAAAAATCCGAAGACCAGTACCACTTGCAGAACAGGACCGTTTCGCTTACAAGGTCACCTCCACTCAACCGACCGTCGGTAATTAATATCAATTTATCATAAATATCTCTTACCCGAAAAACTATTGAGCATCAAAGATCTGAATTGTCGCCTTGGATAATAACCATGGTGTAATTTCAGAGGAGGGTCGCAGAAGGCCAATTGACCCTCCCCTGGTAGATGACTATTATGATGATGAACTCGAGGATGTCAGACCTCGACGACCTCTCAGAAGGAGGCCTGTAATCAGGGAACGTGATAGGAATTTCTACGAAACGAGAGATAGAGATCTAGATCGTCCCTACAGGTAAGGTAACGTACACGACACGATTGAAACTTATACCGCAGATCATCGCATCCACCATTAATTCAGAACATTTACAAGATCACAACACTCCCAAGATCGGAACACTCTACTGTTTTACTTTTAAGGTTCTCCGATGAAACTTGAGTTACTTTCTATTATTTGATTTTCGATTTTTCGGAATTCTCGACGAAGAAATGAAGGATTGATTGATTATAAGATACCCATACCGGAATCACACATTAACAGCTCAAAGCCTAATACTTATTATCGCATTGTTTTGAATCGCATTATATAATGAGACTTGTTCCATCCATAGAACGAGGTACCGTGATGATGAGGACGACGTGCGACTGCGAAAGCACCCCGAACGCCCCAGGGATCGTTATTATGACCGAGAAAAAGGACCAGAGCGTGGAAGAGATAGATCACTCGATCGTGGGAAGGACAGAGCCCCAGAAAGAGTAGCAGAGCGTGAGAGAGATCGAACAATCGGCCGGTCTCAGGACTCCGAAAGGCCAATCCTGGCTCGACCATTAAATCGTGAAAGGGAAACTGATCGCTTCAAGTCAAGGACAAAAGATCCGCAGGAATTAATTGAGCCCGAGCAGCGTCCTAATATCTACGAAAGAACCAGCACTTCTACTACTACCTCTACTACCACTAGCACAACTACCTCCAGCCCAAGTTCTGTACAGCCAATCAAGGAGCAAATTAACTACGAACGCCCCGCAGTTTATCAAGAACGTCCCAGAATTTCAAAATATAAATCTACTCACGTAACTGATGAAGAGGATTCGACTACCAAAGACTTGCCAGAGAAATACTGGAGACCTACAAAGAAGCCTGATCTTTTAGAGAAGGAAGAGGGTGATGAGTATGAAGCAGAGTACTATGATGAAGAAGAACCGATGCCAACTCCTCCACCGAGGACAGCCATTAGGATCGTAAAAAGACCTTTCCTTCCTTCTAGAGGTGGAAATCCTAATCCTAGGGGACTTTCTTCCGTAGGTTCAAAGGCACCTAGTGGAAAAAACGAAGCTAGACCAGGTATAGATTACCACGAGAAGCAAAAGTCTAAGGAGACTTCGGATGATAAGCCTCAATACAATGCTTATAAAGTTATCCAAACAGACATTCTGCATAAAACACCTGAGGAATATGGATCTAGTACTAGGAGTCAGCACAGGATACCAGAGGAGAACTTACAGAGGAGACCTGAGGAGCCGGTTCAGAGAAGGCCAGAGGAAACGGTTCAGAGAAGACCAGAGGAAACGGTTCAGAGAAGACCAGAGGAGACTGTTCAGCGAAGACCTGAGGAGCCGAAACAAAGACGACCTGAAGAAGTCCTACCTAGAAGACCTGCTGACCACAGTCAGAGAAGACCTGATCAACCAATGCAGAGGAGACCAGAAGATTATCAAAGTCGTCCTGAAGAACAAAGACGTCCTGAGGAACAAATACGTCCTGAAGAACAAAGGCGGACTGAGGAACAAAGCCGTCCCGTAGAACAGCAGAGCAGAATTGAGGAATCTCATCAAAAACGACTCGAAGAGCATCAGAGAGAGCCAGATGAATATTCACAGGAGAAGGGTACACCCAATTGGTCGGTGGACTACCAAATCGAAAATACAGATCAAGTAGTGCCAACATCTTCAGGTTCACCACTGCGAAACAGTGGGCGTTTTATTCCTGTGACTGAACCTCCTAACCATTATTACAAAGAGGATCAGGATCAGCCATCAGCGCCCGGAAGTTACAGGACAAAGCAGCGCCTAAACGAGGTGACACGACTCCAGGATATTCCGGAGAGTGAGTATGATGTGACTTTGAATGAGGCGCTAACTCCGTCCTTGAATCAGGACACAAACCTTCCAAGTGGTTTCGCACTACCTCTGCATAGACAGATAAGTAGAGATGCAATTCTTCAGTCTTCGGAAAACTCTTTCAAGTTCTCCAGACCTGTTCAACAACAGCAACAACAGAAATCCTTCGTGCCGAATATTCCTTTTGTCCAAACGGCTCCCATCTCGAGAGACAACAATGAAAAACCTAAAACTGTGTACTACAGAACTCCAGAGACAGTTCATATTGCAGGTAATCAATATAGACAACAGAGGGGACCATGGCATGATTATACTGGATATTGAATAGAAATTTTTATATTAGAGATTCAAAGGATTAGACAAAATGGAAAGTCTTTCATCAGAAGGAATCAGTGGAGCAGAAGGAACTCCACATAAAATTTTGTGGATGGATTAGAAGATAAGAACTGATAAAAACGATGTCCAGAAACTTAAAAGAATGGTAATAGACTCCACCTGATGCTTAAGAACACACGTACCGAACTATTTTGTCAGATATTGATCTGCATCTTAGCCCCAGGATTTGGCTCCTGAAAAAATCAAGTGAAAGCCCCCGAGCCATTAAAGTATTCTGGCAGAGGAAAATGGAAATTACCAGGAACATTTTTAAAGACCTTGATTGAAAAATGAGACTTGGGACAGGATTGAAAATACTATACTTGTGAGAGTTTCACTCAAATGCGCTGTTTAACAATGGGTATTATTTGTCTAGTTCTCAGAGAACGACCCATCATTGAGCATTATTTTTAGAGATTCATTGCGCATGTGCTATGGATCTTCTTGTCACAAAAGAAAGTACATCAGGCGTGCGCAATAAATCTGTTTAATAAACGTTTATGTATGCGCAACTTCATAAAAAGTGTGGATGTTAAGACTGCGCTATGGATCCTATTGTTAAAAAAACGTATACAACGCAATATCTTCCCACATGTGCGCAAAACATAATATGGTCAATAAACAATTAATGAATGTATGAGTGAGAAAAAGTCGACTATACATCGCCTGTGTCGTTACTAGAAACATAGAGATTGTCACTAATTTTCTTAAGTGGAGATTTACTGTCAGAATTAGATTATTTTCTAATAGGTTTAAGAGTAGAATCGCTTCGGAGAAAACGTGTAACTTCCACGGCGTTTATACTTTTTCAAGAAACTTTGTAAATATATATTGATTCACGACTCTTTTTCTCAACCCTTATATTAAATTATTTTCTGCGAGGGATGCAACGATTCCGTCGATGTATCACTGCCTAAACACCACGATTAGTGCGAAGATCGCCACACGGGGCCTTCAGAGTAGACGTTGTCCTAATTATTGTAAATTATATCGATACCTAATAAGATATTTGAAACAAGACACGTGTGTCCTCATTCCACACCCAAAATGGTTATTCGTGATAAGCGCTTGCAGCATGAGCCGCAGACAAGTTCTGCAATGCATGCGTGATAGTCCGGTATATTTAAGAGTTACTATTGCAATTCATTGGGTAAGAAAATTTTTTTTGCCATTTTTAGTGTACCGTATAAGAAGCTTAAACCCAAGTTTTCGACGATCAACCATTTGCAGGTTGTCCGCCATCTTGAATTAAGGGTTGATTTCTTGTATCTAAAATAACAGTCGTATTTTTTATTTATTCGAAAAAACAGTGCATACCATTTTTCATGAGAAAAATTAGTTTTACAAATTGATATATTAGATTTTTTTCGTATTTTGCTCATTTGTTGTTTAGAAATTAAAACTTAAACAAATAAGAAGAGGGTTGAACATTTTTTTAGAATGAACATCTTTTTTTATTTCAGTGCTATCGCAAAACTGCGCGCACCGTCTTCAGTAGTTGGTAGTGCTGAATTGGGAGCGCTGTGCCATACTGAATTATTCTAAGTTTCGTTGATGGAATAGAGCTCATCATTTTTTTTTCTTTTTTACAATTTAATATGGTTTTTGTCTTTTTTTGTGCGCATGATTTATATTGCAATTATCTTTTGCTATTTGTATTTTGAATTTTTCTTGTTTTTAAACTCAACTGTGATTATTTATTATTGGCATGTCAATGATTTACTATTCTTCAATATAATTTTATACGTTTATTCATAAATGATTTCTCTTGTTTGTTGGAAGAATAAATGAAAAGGTCTCAAAAATGAAGAATGAGAAAATTTTGAAGGGAATTCGATAACAAAACTTATTTACTAAAATTGTGAGATTCATGTACTGTACCTCACTATCTTTAAATTATGAATATGCGATCTGTAATGAAATCTCAAGGTTCTTGATCAGTTTGGATTTTTTTTTTTTTTTTGTTTCACAAATTTACAAAAAATCATTACATTTCTTCAACAATTTCAGGCTACTGTAAACATGCTGCTGATAGTATTAAAATATTGTTTGTATGGTTCAAAATATAACTAAACATTAAAAAAACATAAGAATATTACATAAGCAATGAACATGAATTCAAAAAAAAAGAGAATAAATAAAAAAACTCACTTGAAATGAAAAATTTGAGTCGAGAAATGTTTGATTTTTTTTCAAGGTAACGTAATAAAATTTGAAAATTCATTGAGGTATGGATTTTTTGCTTCAAAGGTTATCCTTGCTGATGGAGTGAACAAAAACTTTGATGGTACAACCATTTTTGGTCAAATTATAAATCTTTAAAAAAAATTAAAATAACAACGAAAATTGCGCTTTGATTCCAAAAATCGTAGTTTCCAACTAACGAAGTTTGGCAAATATAGATTTGTACTGAATGCTGGTAATTTAACTCACTTCTGAAATTATAATAACAGGTACGTTAAATAAACAATATAAAATAATATTCTCATTCAGTCGAGATTCGATGTTTGGGAACTGAGATTTTTTGATGACAAGCTTTTTTTCATGCTTTATTTTCTCGAAATTCTACTAGTATCATTTTACCACCAAAATATTTAGGTCCTAGAATTTTTTGTTTCAGTTTATCAAAAAATATTCACTTTCGAAAATGTCTTACAGAGCTCAATAAATTTTCGAATTTTTTTTCCTCACAGTGAAAAAAAAATCCAAAACTCTTCTACTCAAAAGTTTTTAGATCGCTCGAGTTATTTTATAAGATTCCTTGAAAAATCTTGTGTCTAATTTCTAATGTATTACTTTCAAATCCTTCAAAATGTGTTATTATATTCTAAATTTTAGAAATAATGCTTCTATTTGAATATCATCAACAGCATATCTATAGCAGCGCGAAATTGTTGTACAAATATAACTGAAAGTTCAGCACCACATAATTTTTTGGAAAAAAATTAGATAAATATACTATAATAAGATGCATGAGCTATAAAATTTTCTCTCGACGATAGTAAATCCTTACTGATGAACTGAAACGAAAACTTTTATAAAGAATACCAATTTTAGTGAAATTATAGAATTTCAAACAAAAAAAAAATCATAACAATGACTGACAGAATTGCACGTGGATTTCATAAAATCATAATTTTCAAAAACGTTGACATTGCAACGTTGACATTTTGAGGCATGTTTACAATAGCGTGAAATTGTTGAGGAAATATAACGATTTTTGTAAATTTGTGAAACAAAAAAAAACTCAAACTGATCAAGAACCTTGAAATTCCATTACAGACTGCATATTCATAAATTCAAGATTGTGAGGTTTGCAACATGAATCTCAAAATTTGTTATTATCGTATAAAATTATATTGAACAATAGTAAATAATTGAAATGCCAATTAAAAATAATCAAAGTTAAGTTTAAAAACCAGAAAAATTCAAAATAAAAATAACAAATAAAAGATAATTGCAGTATAAATCATGCACACAAAAAAAAGTCAAAACCATACTTTATTGTAAAAAAGAAAGAGAAAAAATGTTAAGCTCTATTCCATCAACGAAACTTAGAATAATTTAGTACGGCACAGCGCTCGCAATCCAGTACTACCAACTACTGAGTGACACTGCGCGGAACAATTGCTCTAACAAAAAAAGGTTCAAAAAAAAATTGTAGAAGATCGTGTGAATTACAACTTTAGTCCTAAAGGTTTTGCGATAGCACCGAAATGAAAAAAGATATTCGATCTAAAAAAATTGGCAACCCTTTTTTTATTTGTATAATCAAGTTTTAAGCAAGAAATAAGCAAAATACGAAAAAACCTCTAATCTATTAATTTGTAAAACTCATTTTTCTCACGAAAAATGGTATAAACTATTTTGCTGATTAAATTAAAAATACAACTGTTATACGTGATACAAGAAATCATCCCTTAATTCAAGATGGCGGACAACCTGCAAAGGGTTGATGATCGAAAACTTGGATTTAAGCTCCCTATGTGGCACCCTAAAAATGGCAAAAAAAGTTTTTCTCACCTAATGAATTGCAATAATACATATAGGAATCCGGCTAAATATACTGGACTATGATACCTGCCGTCGAAGTGTGAAGTAACTAAATCACACACTGCACTGAAAGAATGACTTCACACATTACTTAGATTTCTTTATGGTCTTTATTGTACAAATAAAAATTAAATAAATTACAGACTATCCAACTTCGTCAGATGATCGTTAGAATTTGACAAAACAGCCTTAAGGAGTTGAAACAATTTAAAGATCACGTTTAACATATCTTGCACATTTGCGTAGAAAAGTTCTGACATTTAAGATAATTAGTATGTGCATGACAATAAATTATACGTATTATGCAAAGTTTCAGATTAATGAAATAAGAGGCGGTACTCCCGATTGGAGGTTCACATTTTATCCTTCGAACTACAGTAAATAACAACTGCTACGAGCGTAGCATATCGGAGAAACGTTGCATGATTACAGTAGACATTCAGTAGAATCATCGTAGTGCTCTGCTGGCAGTATCTACAACGTTAAAAAGTTTAAATACGTTTACAGTGGGAAAGCTTCACCTACGAGTCATCCAGGGACCAAAAATATGTTTTTTTATTTTCTTTTATCTCAATTATCGCGTTTCAATCTCAAGTTAAAGAATTCGAAAGTGTAATCAATTTTTGTTAAGCTTTGTACAGGGTGGCGAGCGAAAACGGATTTCAAAATTCCTTGACCCGACTTTTTCATGTTTTCTCGGTCGCTCGCCATCCTGTTCTTATTAAATTTTCAATCACTCTCAAGTTCCTGGATTCTTTTTCGTTGGCTACGAAATTCGTTGACTATTATCTTTGGCTGTTCCGAAGAACTCTTTCCAACAGATATTAAAAATGACCAGTCGCTTTTCAAAGCGTTTGGAACCTGAAACAAAAACTGCGTCAGCTCGTCGCAACATCCTCTAAAAACTTTAGAACAATAAACAAGAAAGGAGGAAAGGAAAATCCGCTTCTGTACAAAAGCTGACTGTGCAGTACAAGAATAGTTTTTGGAAATCTCGCTAATGACTTTCGTCGACTGAAAAATAAGTCACCTTCTCACGAATGTACACATACAAGTAACAAACTGACTCGCTTTCGTTGACCCTACAATATACAAAGTATTTTAAGTAGAAATAGAATAACTGGCAAGAATACAGGTTCGAGCGACGGGGCATCGAATTATTTACAAATTTCGGTATGTTACAAAATGACACACGAAGACGGTCGAAAAACTTACCGCTAGTTTGGTATAGATTAAATTGTCTGGAATTCATGCTCACATTCAAGAAGAAACTGTCGCGAGGAAATAAACAGAAACATTACTTTTTTGGAAGCACAAATTATCGATAATTCTAATTAATTGTACGCTTATTTCCTCACGTAAGTTCGTCTTGAAAACATAATCAATATTCTTAAAAATAAAATTACTAAAATTTTGTTTCTGAAGATCTCCAGCGCATGCGCAATTATTCATCCACGATTCATCCGGAAAAATTGCGCAAATAACAATTTAATTAATCAAAGATTTACTATGAATGCGCGGATTTTCTACGCATTATTCACAGCGTGCAAATGCAATACATTAGATTGTAAAAATAAGATGTAACGTTCCTGCGCATGTAGGAACTTGAAATCAAAAATCATCTAAATTCATGCGCAATTGATCTCTCTAAAAAGTGCATGTGCAACAGATCTTGCATTGTAATAAGGTGTATCCAACGTTATAAAAAGTGTTCCAAAAAAGGAATTAATTGCTCATGCGAAGAAGATAATTTTTAAAAATACATGCGCGATGGATATTTGTTTTTGAAAATATACATTCCATGTCGGTAGATGTTGGCATAGAGAGACATGCGCAACAGATATTCTATAAACGATGTTCTTAAAAAATATAGGCATATATTCAGTATGAGTAGGTCTTTTTGAAGAAAGATATAATGACATTCGCAACAAACCGTGCAGTTGAAATAAGCCACAACTTTTCTGCACACGTAATGATTTGTATATCAAAATTAATGGGAACGCATGCAAGATATTCTGTTTAAAAATATATATATATAAATATACATATTATTAAAAAGAGTAGATTTTTCCAAAATGAAACTCAAGGCGTATGCTCCACAGATGATTTTGGTAGAAAAAACTACAACCATCCTACAAAGGAACATTTTTTTTAGGTGAAATTCATAAGAGCGCAAGAATATTAAATTATGCGCTTCAAAAAGTCGCTCATTGCTCATGTGCAAAAAATATTTCCATTCTTCGCGCATACGTAGTAAATCTTATAAAAATTGAACTCCAGAAACCAATCTTCATTATCATTAAATATGAAAGCTATTCCAGTGATGTATCCTAGGAATGTACAAGCCGCGTGGACCAAAGACCCACAACAGATGTCACGTGAAAATTTTGTTCACGACTCGGCAAATTTGACGCACATGCATTGTTATAAAAATCCAAAGCACTGAATGACCCAGATTTACATTGAAACTTACTTGCTATAGCGTACATTAGAGTTATTTCTAAATTCGGGCACCATAGAAAAAAAACGTGATCACAGAGGCGAAACAAACACCTTCATCGACACGAAAAGTGTACTGATCTGATCGCTTCGCCTGGTAAAAAAAAAGTAAACTCTTCACTCGGAAAAAAAATCAGTCCTTCGCATACAGCACGAACGCGCGAAATTTATCGCGCGTAAGTCATCATCGCATACGAACGAGCACTAAAGTGAGCGATTGTAAGATTATCTCTTACATAAAGTTCCTTGAAAATTTGGCCTCTTTTACCCGACAATCGCCTCTTCCTCGATACTTTACGCTGAATAATCAGCGACAGATTTCCATAATAATTAAGTGTGACATTGGCAAAAGAAAAGTAGTTTGTACCACTAAAATTTTGTTCACAGTCTTTTAGAATTGTAATATGCGAAATACGGCAGCGAGAACCAAAGAAGCGCCCTAATTTCAATATTTCACACATTGGCCCCTCGGCTCCCGCGATTTTGTTTTGGTCGGCACAGATTACAGACGTGCTTATCGAGTTTGAAGGCAATCCCGCGAGAAAATTATGCTAGTTCATCCACATGGTTGTTTACGAGATCGGCGGATCGTCATCGTCGGTGTCATCCCTCGTGACTAGGACGTTGCCGTAGCGATTTTGACGGTACTGTCTGAATCTCTGCAGCCATTTATATCGCCTCGCACCAAAGTAGGCAAATGCTCCGAGGATTATGAGGAAGGTTGGAATCAGTAAGCCAGCTGCGACCGAACCGCCTGTGAAAAAGAAACAAGATTTAGTTGCTTCATTGTAAAGAATTATTTAAAAAATGTAACATTGCAGATAACTGTAGTAAAGTGATGAACAATAGATAATTTTCTTGAGAAAAAGATTGTGGATACGCAAGATAATTATTTTTTCAAAGTAGAAATTATGATTTGCCTGCGTGAAAAATTTTCATATTAGTTTTTATGTTCGAGAACATTCGAAACCATTCCCGGATAGGTTTGATGTTAGGTTTCAGTCAGCGTCAGTACGAAAGTCGAGAAATCAGTTGAATTTGTTTCACAAACAGTGTAAGGTTTTTTTTCGCTGCATTGTTTTCGTATGATAATTGTGGCTTTGAATAAATGCTTACATATAGCACCCTTCCATTATCAGGGTGGTGATTTGGCAGGAGATTTCGAATTCCCGGTCATTTCCCGGGTTTTCCCGGTCATGTTTTTCAATTTTCCCGGTCAACTAAAAGTAGCATATTCGTATTTGCCGCAAAACGCAAACATTTATTTCAAATCATGACGTTCATCATCAACATCCTTCAACAAAACAAATCAAGAATTTCAAAATAAATTGATTTTGAAAAAAATACTAAGATTTTTCACGAAAGAATTTCATTTGTTTTCCAAAAGTTGGAACAGTTGAACTTACAATTCAAAAAATCCATTTGCAATAACAAGAAAAAATGGATTTCAAACAAAATAGTTCATTTTTCAATCAAAGTGATGGATTTTCAAATAACATTATGAATCTTCAACTGGAACAGTTTAAATTGCAAACCAAGAAGATAAATTTTCAACTAAAATGATAAATATTTCTCTAGAGCACTTCAATTTTCAACCATGAAGGTGAATATTCAAACAAGGAGATCAATTTTCAAATAGAAAGATTAATTTTCTACCAAAAATACAATGTTCTAACAAAATAGTTGAATTTTGAACTGGAAAAATAATTGTTTTCAAGGGAAAATGGAACAGTATTATTTTTAATGTGAAAAACCAATTTCATACCAAACATAAGAGTTTTTAACTATAACAAAGAATGATCAACTGAAAGAGTTGAATTTTCAAAGAGATGAATTCATTTTTAGTAAAAAAAAAAAAATTATTGTCAACCGAAATTTGGATACTTCAAATTTGAATTTATCCAAACAAATAAATTTTCATCTAAAACTATGAAATTTTTAATATGTTAAAATATGTTAAATCCTGTTAAATCCCTCAAATATGAATATGTTAAATCTTTAGTTAAAAAAAATTACTTATTACCAAAAAATTAGCTTTAAACAAAGAAAAACTTACTTTCAATCAAATCGATTTTTGAGCAGAATGATGAAACTTCAAGTACAAGTGTAAATGTTTAACTGTAGTAGTTGAATTTCAAACCAGAAAGACAGTTTCTACTTGAAATGATGAAGCCATCACTAAAATAGTTGAAATTTTGAAACCAAAAATTAATTTTCAACCAAAAAATACAATTTTTCAAAAAAATGGTTGAATTTTGAACAATAGAGTAATTTTGTTTCATTCTCAACCAAAAATAGAATAGTAACATTCTTGGCTTAAAACATAATTCTGAAACAAACATAAGAGTTTTCAACCTGATGAATTTTCGACTGATATGAAAAATATCCAACTGTTTAACTTGAATTGTTGACCGTAAAAAAGAATTTTCGAACAAAAAAAGTAACTTTTGAAGAAAAAGATAATTTCATACCAAAAAATCCATCTTTTCAACAATATATGTGAATTTTCAGGAAAATAATTGAGTTTCTAATTCCAACAAGAAAAGTAACTTCCGAAAAAAAAAGATGCTTTCATACCAAAAAATTCTTTTCTTTTCAGATATTCGAATTTTTAATTCCAACAAGAAGAGTAACTATCAAAGAAGAAGATGATTTCATACCAAAAAATCTATTTTTTCAACAAAATATGTGAATTTTCAGCGAAATAATTGAACCTTCAATTTAAACAAAAAAAGTAACTTCCAAAAAAAAAAAATAATTTCATACCAAAAATCAATTTTTCAACAAAACATGTGAATTTTCAAAGAACTAATTGATTTTCAATCCAAAGAGATTAATTTTCATCCAAATAGTTGAATTTTGATCTATAAAAGATAATTTCCCACTAAGGATAAAACAGTTGAATATCCAGTTAGAGAAACTAATTTTCAACTAAACTGATGAATTCTCAGGTAAAATTATGAATCTTGAACTGGAATAAATATATTTTATGCGAAAAAGGTGAATTTTCAACCATAAAGATTAATTTTCCACAAAAGAGGCGACTTTTCAACAAAGGAAATAAATTCTGAAAGAAATGGTTTAATTTATAAATTCGAAAATCAATGTTCAATTAAATACTTGAATCTTCATTGAAAACAAATTAATTGATTTTTACCAAAATAGTTACATTTTCAATCAGAGGTGGATTCTAAGTTAAACTCAAAATAATGCACCTTCAAAAAAAAGTTCAATTTCCAACAAGAGAGTTCGAATTTCAACCAAGTAGTTGATTTTTTAACTAAAAAAGATTAATTCGCAATGAACAATGTGAACAAGTTTTCTATTATAATATAGAAATATTTCTTATTCGAAATACTACTTCTACTCTAAAAACTGCATGAAGTACTTTCTTCATTTAGAATTAAGAAGAGGGGACTTTTGAATTTTGGCGAATTTCAAATTGGAAGACCAATTTTCTTAATATCCTATCTTCTCAATTTAAATTCAAATTATTCTGAAAATTTCCCGTTCCATGCAAGAGATTCCCTGTTCCAAGCAAAATTACACGTCTTTAGTGAAACTCCCTGGCCTCAAATAAAAACTATAATTATTTTCCGAAATCCCCCGTCCCAAAGTCAGATAAATGAGGAGAAAGCAAATAAAACTCACAGAGCAACAGAAAGTATAGATATTTTTGCAAATTGTCAGAATCAGACTAAAGGAACGTTTCATTCTTCAAAGGAAAGGACAAGATCTTTTTTTGATTTATAAAAAGAAAGCTGTCGTCTCTCGTATTTTCACGGTAAAATTTTGAATTGTCTAGGTTGAGTCAAGTAATTTCCCGGTTTTCAGATTGAATTCCCGGTCAATAAAATTCCCGGTCCGTCCCGGTTTCCCGGTCAAGTCGCCACCCTGATAATACAAAAACATTAATTTCATACCAAAATAACGAAATGTCTTTCATTCATTATTGTGGACTTCATCGTGAATACGCGAGCATCTTGCAGTAAAAAAAATTATATACACCTGAGATCTTCCAACAAAATAAAGCAAATTACGCATACTGCACAGTATATGTCCTTGAACCTTGTAACGTACGTAACGCTCAAATATTTTCACCTTGAGACCCTGAAAAATAGATCAAAAAGAGGTAAAGTTTTAATTTTCCAACAAACCTCCGGAGCTGGGCTTGGGTTCCGGCCTCGGCGTCGTCGGCAAGGCCTTTGCAGGCGTTGGAATTGGGATGCACTTTCCATCTCGTACTTCATATCCATGTAAACACTCGCACCAAGCTGTGCCGTTCGGATTTTGGCTCATCACACATCGCTCTGTCTTGTCGCACACAGACACCATGTCGTGCGCGTCGCACTCTTTTCGCTTCCATTCTGTAAAATACATCATTTTCAACTTATAATTGCATTTATCTTATCAGATAAATGAGGAGGAAGCAAATAAAACCTGATAAATAAATTTTGTTGAAAAAATTGAGAAAATAATTCTTTCTGTATGTTTGGTCCATCATCAATTTGATTACACCGGCACACAAAAAAAAACCAGTTCTCTGTACACCGGACCAGACCTATCTACAGGCATGTTTTTCGATCATGCTGAATCCGGATTTCAAGTCGGTTTAGGCCGTACACCCTCCAATTTTGAATAAATTGCAAAAAACCGTAAGAAACAGCAAAAATTGGATGTTTTAGTAATAAAAATAAATTATGGATCTAGGGCAAGCATAATTTTCATGTATCTTGAACCGTTGATACTTATTTCAAGTGAATTTAGATCATAAGCCGTTTTGAATCGAAGAAAATTGTAAAAAACCCACAAAAATTGCAAAAAACCCATGTAAATGGCAAAAATCGCAAAAAAATGGGATTATCTTATGAAAAAAGTTTTGCACTCGGACTGAAGGAGATTTTCATGTAACTGAATCCGCTCAACCCGAATGTGCAGTGAATTGGGCCTTTATTCCCTCAAACTTTCAAAAAAATGGCATAAACCCATAAAATAGCAAAAAACGTGGGTGGAGTTCCGAAGAGCGCTTACCTTCGAATAATTTGAAACTCTGTATATCTATGTATTTTGACGCGCTGATCACGAAAATGATAGTGGAAATACCCACAAATTCGATTGTCATGGTGAAAACCATGAAAACCCCATCAAAATCATGTTTGTTTACGTTCATCTCAGCAAATAGTGAAAATTTATAAAAAAGCTTCAGACAAAAGTTGTAGATCTTTTGAAATTACATATTTTATGTTCAATGTGTTTTTACCAAGTGATTGACGGTTTTCGAGAAAATGGGGAGAAATGTTGGTACGGAGTGCAGAGTTTTTTTGCTTTTTTATCAGTTTTATCGAAAACCGTCAATCGCTTGGTGAAAACATATTAAACATAAAATATGTCTTTTTATTGGATCTACAACTTTTATCTGAAGCTTTTTTATAAATTTTTACTATTTGCTGAGATGAACGTAAAGAAACATGATTTTGATGGATTTTTCATGGTCTTCACCATGAAAATCAAATTTGCGGGTATTTTAACTATCATTTTCGTGATCAGCACGTCAAAATACATAGATATACAGAGTTTCAAATTAATCGAAGGTGAGCGCTTTCGGAACTCCACCCACGTATTTGGCTATTTTATCGGTTTTATGCCATCTTTTTGAGAGTTTGAGGGAATATGGGCCAAATACACTGTAGATTCGGATTAGGCAGATTAAATTACATGAAAATCTGCTTCGATCCAAGTCTACAAAATTTTTTTTATCAAGATAATCCCAATTTTTTGCGATTTTGGCAATTTTTATGGGTTTTACACAATTTTCGTGGTTTTTTAAACTATTTTCTTAGATTCAAAACGGCTTATGATCTAAGTGCACTTGAAATTAGTATTCAACGGTTCAAATTACATGAATGTTATGCTTGACCTAGATCCACAAATTATTTTTATTACTAAAACATCCAATTTTCGCTATTTCTTACGGTTTTTTTGCAATTTATTCGAAATTGGAGGGTGTACGGCCTAAACTGATTTGAAATTCGGATTCAGCGGGTCGAAAAACATGCCCGTAGATAGGT
>WSXT02175475.1:8180-22048 GCA_011762715.2 Neuroterus valhalla | reverse complement strand
AGTCATATGAGGGTTTTCAGTTTTGAATCAAATGTACCAAATTCTAAGTCTTTTGGGACATTCCAATAATGTATTAAGAATTTAATTGAAAGAAGTAACGTCAAGGTAACGCGTTACTTTTTTTCAGTAACGGTGACGGTAACGCGTTACATTTAGCCAGTAACGTGTCAAATACTGATACGTACATGCAACTTTCAACCCGTGTTGTGCCCAAAATAAGCTTCATACCCAACAATTTTCTGCGACTTTCTAACTCATTTTTCTGTTAACTGCCTTCTCCCTCTTCCTTCCCTCTCCCACAAAATTGATTACAGGTCCACAAGATACTCTTTATCGGTTTTTTTACAATGTCAGCATTCCATTTCATCTTTCTCTATTCTTCAAATTTATTGCAATAGTAGGCCCACTGCTTTATGCCCACTACGTCAAACATTAGGTTGAATATAACTTTATCACCCTTCTGCTTTTCATTATCAATAAATGCAGATATATTATTTATGATTTCTTGATTTATATCTGAATTATAAATTTTTCGACTTTCCCGACGATTCGGCAGTAGGTAAACATTCGAGAAAAGTTTTTCTAATCGTTTCATAAGCAGCTGGTGAATAGTAACGTAGACCTCTGGCAAAAGACTTTGGATGTTCAGGATAAGGACTCGTGTGTTTGTTATTCTTCGAACGTGCTAGAATCTATTTACGTGTCTCAGGCAAGCCCTTACAAGAAAGATTAAAAACTGCCAATACAAAAAATTATTGGAGTACAGCTATTAATTTTTTATGAGCTGTTATTTTTCTTCCTTTTCTTCGCAATTTATTATAAAAACTGCTTTTTCTTGCTTCCTTATGGCAGTTAATCTTACGAACTCATCCCAAGCTTCATTAAATGCAAACTTTACCCTCGTAAAGTATTTTTTGTCCATCTTTCAACCGAATTTTTCTGATGGGAATCCATGTTTCGTCAAGAATATGATCGGCCGCCATTTTCCTACAAATGGAAACATCACATTTTATCCATATTCCAAATGAAAAACTATTTTAATGTTAAATATTTACCTCTTGAAATTGATATATTCATCTTTATACAAGCAATAGTCGTTATCTCTTTCTAAAAAACTTATAAATAACTTATACCTATACAAGTCTAATATATTCAAATGTATATATTAAGTAATCACCTCTTTCAAACATCACCGATTGCAGGGATGCAACTTTGCTCATGTCTATTCTGCATTACAGTTTCATCAATGGAATTACTGTTTCGAATTATATCAAGCTTTTTTCCATGGCACAAAATGACTATAGCACGTAATATCATCACTAATATTCTTCCGGAGGACAAAAAAAATAATAATTTTTATTATTATCATCCAAATTCTTTCCAATCTCCTTACGAATTGTTCCTGGCATTTATATTTCTCAAGTGATATTTACGATTTGTCTCCTTTGCAGTAGGATGTTATGTTTTATGTTTGTAATCAACGTACAGCAGTCGATAGTAATCATCTAATAATACACTCATAATCCATATTCTCACAATAAGAATCATTTCCAAAATGATCACTACGTCACTTTCCACTTTCTGCGTCTCAATGACCACTACTGCCACTACTGATAATTTGCATTCTTCTTATACCAGTACAATTATTACTAAGACACATTTAATTTATATCATAGAGACATTCTGAAAATGACCGATCAATGCAAATGGTAATGTTCTGTTTGCATCGATCTATCACTTCATTCCCTCTGGTAGAAAACTCGAACCTTGTCTCGCTTCAAAGGCGTCTCAAATCGAATTTTCGATTATCGGTATAATGGAAAATCGTATGCATGACGCGGGTTGAGGCAGCGATTCCACTTGTGTGATATCCATAGAGATATAACCGATAGAGGCGACAGGCCAGCTTGGTATACGCCTGCGCATAGCTCTCTATGCGCAGGCGTAAAGAGAATCAGAGTTCAAGAGCAGCGAAAAGGAAGCGCTCCCCGTCGAGGCCACTATTCAAGGGCCACGTTGAGGTTAAGGTTTTTATTTGTAGACGACAAGGCAAGGGCAAAAAATCGCTCCCCGACGAGGCCACTATTAAAGGGCCACGCTGGGGAAACGACTTGTCTTGGATGTGCAGATCGCCTGTCAACCTAAAGCTAGAAGGAACGAAAAATACATGTTGATGAACAAGAAGTCCTTCCGGTCGATGTACGAGGTATAGGGATCCGAAAAGAAGCAGGCTTGTTTGTTTTACTAGGTGTGAACCTGTTGGACGGCAGTGTAGACGAGGCGAGGTACGTAGCGAACGAAAGATGCACACGAAGGGGAGCGACCGTCGTCATCACTTGGTGGCCGATGAGTTGAAGTAACTTTACAGCTACACCCATACGTATTTATGGAGTTCGACTCTCATGCGGACCTCGGGATGGTACGGCGAGACCGCGGGTTGGTCGGTTGGAAAAAGAGGGGATTCCGAAGTGCGGATTGAGCAGTTAGTGAGAAGTGGGGTTTGAGAGATGGACTTCCGAAGATTGCAGAGAAGTGGGGCGTTGGTCCCTGTGATTAACGATTGATTTGGGAACCGTGAAAACATCCGAGCTCTCGCCTTGTCACACCGGAGTCCAACATTGTGTTTATTTGAATAAAGCAACTGAATTACATTATACTACATAATATGAGTAATTTATCAACTAGAATTGAAAAAAAATGGAGATAACATTAAAGGCGGGTTTTTTTGAACTACTTTAATATTGAATTCGGAATAATATGCTTGTCTGACTGAAAGGAAAAAGGTTCGTTCAAAACGTCATGTGAAAGAATTATTTTTTCGTCATACATATGAGATTGTTAACCGCTCGCGGATGACAATATCATTGTCAAGAAGTTATCCTATTTGTTTCTAGAGAATTTCATTCAGAGCCCTTCAACATTATTTTCAGTTATGTATCTCATTTTCAGTTTTCAGCACTGTTCTGGTATTGAGATAATATGATGAGTTCTTGAAACGATTTACTAGATTGGGCGATATAATTAAACGAAAGATTTACTGGTATTAGTAAGGTTTCCCTACGGGTACCAGTAGTGTAAATTTCGCAGGCAAATGGTGGTTTTAGGCAATTATCATTACCCTGGGCATATAGTATCTGACTGGATAGCTCCTAGGCAAACAGCAACTATTTGTCGAATATAGTTACGTCGAGATAACGTATTACACTTGATTATTTGGAATTTATTGCTGACCTGAAGGAATGGTTCATTCTAACAGAAAGTTTATATATACTCTTAACTGAATCATTGAGATAATTATGACAGTCGATTGTTAAATCCCTCCCTCATTGCATTTATGTGTCAACAAATAAAGTAAATAATTGTAAATCTTATGGCTTTATAATGAATTCACGTTAATAATTTATGAGATGATAAATCTAATTTTTATGAGCAGATTGTATGAGCGATATTTCGAATTTTATGATTTTACGACTGAAATTTCTTTCTTCAGCAAACATTCTGTAGGATTCAGTTTAAATAAATTCCAGACATTTATGTCATGATATTGATCATGTTCCTATAAAAATAATTTCGAAACTATCCTCACACTGGTGAAGGATTAGATGATCCTTATCTAATAATATTCATAAGTTTTAAGCAAATTGTATGATAAAATGCATTAGGTCGTTATAAATTTACTGTAATAAATTCTACTGTAGCTAGAACGATTCGAAATTAGTTTTCTAGTGATTGATCACGAGGCTCAGACACTATTAAGGTAGACGTAACCACTAGAAATTATATAGAATGTTTCTGATCGATCAATTCACTGCTTTATTAATAAATATATTGAAGTAACATAATTTTGGCTGATGACGTTAACCCATACGCAGGATATGAATTACCCTGATCGAACAGCAGTGCTCAGCTAGTGCGAAATCATTTCAGTCAAAACTACACTCTGTCACAACACAACATTGTGAAGCCAATGTTTAGCTGTTTATGTGGAAGTAGAATGTATCTCATCGATTAAATTGTCATTTCACTCAGTTTCAGGAAACAAATGCTTGTAAATATTGGTTACACTGCACATTACTCTATTTTTCGAATTCCTACAAGGCATCCCTTCTCCATAGAATGAAGTTCATTTCCATATGTCTCAAAAGTATTGCGGCAGCTACCATTCATCTAACCAGAAAGCTCTTCCCTTTCCATCTTGAAATTGCATTAGAAGAAGCATACAATGACCAGGCGGATATCATTTTCCTAGGCAGAAGCAATGCGCTTGAAATAACCATA
Organism: Neuroterus valhalla; assembly: GCA_011762715.2. NCBI lineage: Eukaryota > Metazoa > Arthropoda > Insecta > Hymenoptera > Cynipidae > Neuroterus > Neuroterus valhalla. Next base: position 17,770 of record WSXT02175475.1, on the reverse strand, counting down.
TGCGTGTGACAGACACACACTATTAATAATAGTAGGAAAACATGTAGACTAAAGACGGAAGTACACAATTAAATCCGCGTGTCTGTCAGAGAGAAAAAGCGTGCGTACCCAAAAAAGTCCAATGCAAAAGGTCTTAGAGATGGGGAGGAAACTAGTTTAGGAAATGATTTTAAAGACGAAAACAGCAAAGCAAAGATACTAGTTGGAGCGAGCAAAGATAAAATGAAAACAGAAAAAAGATAAAAGATGGTTTTAAAAGAAATATGAAATCAATTTTCAAATGGATGAAGGAGACTAGGAAGGAAGATACTGACATTGAGTTATTCGAAACAGGAAACGCTGATAGTAAAACATTATGAGAAGCGGCCAAATTAAAGACTGTATGCTTTCGGTGAGCCATGAAGCATAAGAGCCGTGATAATCAAAGAAAACACAAAATGATAAGGCTGCTTGTGTCGGTGGTATTACCGCTGAAACGCTTAGAAACGGTGCTGGATATTTTCCCTCGAAGTCGTCGCGTTGGATGTAACGAGCTTAGCGAGTAATATTTACCGGTTATTCTAGTAACAACTTTTCTCCTAGTGTCATAACTGGCTTCGATGCTGGAAATGGAACGTCTTGGGACAGCCATCATAACTGCGGACCCCTTAAAACACCCTAATAATATGAATAGGGACAATGGATATAATGACAATCCAATTTGACTTTCCGCTCTCCCGGTTGAACTGATTGACCAATTAGATTCTACCAATTCCCACACTGGAATCCTTGACCAATCACAAGCATCAGTGTGAGCATATATAATAACACCACAACCTAAAAACTTCAGTTTAAGGCCGGTCATGAAGATGCGAGCTGCAACGTTCGCGAAACGTCGACAAACGTAGTTTTGTACACGACCGAAACCCGAAATACCTCATTTCATCATGATGGATTATCGCGAAAGCATTAAATCTATAATCAAAGAACTCTACGGGGAGAGTTTTCTTACTGGAACTAACAAGTTTAGTAAAATCTATTTTAAATAAAACAAGTTTACTTTCGTTGAAAGAAAGGAATAATAACATTAAATTTACTCTACACACTAACTCCAAGAAACTATTAGAACTCCACCTTCTCTTATCGAAAACTCCCAGATCTGACATTTGGTCCACATTGGACCACATAACTTTCGACCAATCCGAACGGATTAAAAATTTCTATACCAAAAAACAAAAGAAAAAATTTGACAAATTGCTTCCAGCATTACAAACACCACCAACCAACACTCTTAAAAATATCTCTAATCAACCTATGAGTAATGAAATTATTTCAGTTCTATCTAAAGGACATAACTTTGCTTAAGCGCCTTCTGGAATTTCAGAAGAAGAAATAATAAGCAATTTAGAGTTAATAATATATAACCTACCACCTGAAAAAGCAAATGACTTTAGACGGAGGACGGCCAACATTCTACGCCTAGCACGACTTCCCTCCTCGAACTTGACTAGAAAAAAAAACAGCAATCAAAGAACTATATAGAAACAAAAACATTATAGTATTACTCGCAGATAAAGTCCATACTACATTTATTATGAACAAAGAAGATTACAACAACAAAATCAAGGACCTGTTAACTGACGATACGTAGAGAAAAGTGAAAAAAGATCCCACTAAAACAAAAGTCAATAAATCAAAAACCCTTCTGAAGGACTCCAAACTCAACAAAGATACAATAGCCCAACTGATACCTACTAATGCTATTCCTCCAAGACTTTACAGACTACCAAAAATTCACAAAAACAACATTCCACTCAGACCGATAGTTAGTGCAATAAACTCACCAACCTACAACCTAGCACGCTTCCTTACCAAAGAACTAAATCCTTCCACGGGAAATTCTATCACTCATGCTCAAAATTCCTTCGACTTCATCAAAAAGATACAATAGATTCACATTCATTTTCAGGACATCATTGTGAGTTTCGACGTTGTATCTCCCTTTACGAAAGTACCAATACCTGATACAATAAATATTATCGAATCCTCCGCAAACTTCCCCTCTAAATTTGTACCTTCAATAGAACACTGTCTCAATCATACTTACTTCTCTTTCAATAACCAATTCTACGAACAAACCTCAGGGGCAGCAATGGGATTCCCAATTTCACCTGTTATAGCTAACATCTTTATGGAACATCTGGAAACTAAAATCTTCAGCCATTCCAAGCTCACCCCAGAGTTCTGGTGCCGTTACGTTGACGATACTTTTGTAATCTGAAGACATGGACTGGACGAACTGCAGAAATTTTCCGATTTCATCAATCAATTACATCCAAATATCCAGTTCGCCATGGAAATTGAACGAAACGGAAAATTGCCCTTCTTGGACGTTCTAGTTTACAAAAGATCTGACAACACGTTTGGACATGAAGTTTACAGAAATCCTACTCATACAAACCGATACCTCCACACCTCCCCCACGCTACCATCATCCAAACAGTCAGTCATCAGCTTGCTCGTTCACAGAGCTGTCTCCATTACAGATAAAGATAACTTACAAAAAGAATTACAAAAAGTTAAACAAACCCTCCTGCAAAACGATTACACAAACAAAAAAATTGATAGAGCAATCAGGAAATACACTAGAAAAAACAAGTTAACACAACAAACTAAAGAAAGTGAGAGAGAAAAGCCACCACCACCCTACCCTACATTCAAGGTATCACAGAATAAATAGGTAGAATTCTCAACTAACACATCATCCAAACCCAGTGGCGGATCCAGAGGGGGGGCTATGAGGGCTTTAGCCCACCCCAGAAGTCCCTCGATTGTGTGGCAATTGTCCCAACTATCAACTGTCCCTCGATTGTTTCCGCTATCAAGCCCCCCCCCCCCCCCACAGCTCAATCCTAAAACAGTCACTGTCCAAACCATATTCAAACCACCTGCAAAAATAGGGCAACTTTCAAAAACCCAAAAGAGAGAAAGGCACCATTCAGTGATCCAGGAGTGTATAAAACCCGTGCTCTTGTGGCAAAGTCTATATTGGAGAATCCGGTAGAGTGGTGAGCCAACGCATAAAGGAACATGAGAGTAAAGTCAGGCTGAAGCATTTCAAGCAATCAGCGTTAGCTGAGCATCACATCGAAACAGGACACAGCGTTTCACTTGACAAAGCAAGCGTCATCGCGAAAACATACGAAATTATTCCAAGAAGACATAGAGAAGCAATCGAAATTTTGAAAGACCCTAACAACATGGTTAGGGACAATGCATACAATACCTATCCGATTTAGCTTTCTGTCCTCCCGGTTTTCTAAAGAGAATTGATTGGCCATTCAGATTCGATCAATCCCCACAGTGAGGTCATTGGCCAATCAAAAGCATCGTTGTGAGCATATATAATAACACCACAACCTGGAAACCTCAGTTTCAGGCCAGTCCTTAAGATGCGAGCTGCAACGTTCGCGAAACGCCGACCAATGTTACTGTAATGCGACTATACTGAGAGAGTAAATGTTACACTCCACGATGGCAACTCTGACACTGTCTGTTGGAAAAGTAACATGCCACTGAATTTCTCACTTGACCTGTGATAACTGAAGGAAAATGCAGAGCAAGGACAAGTAAACTAGACTCTGACAAAAAAGTTGTTTATCTTGAGACAGTGACAGTGTGTGGACTCGCGTTTGCAGGTAATAAGGTTGCTATGGTAGAATCATTCGAATATTTGTAGAGAATGATAAGTAGACTGCACGTATGCGCGGATAGTGAAACTTGTAAGATAAACGTGATTGAAAACAACAAATTTCGCGTACTGTGCAGTGTGCGAGCTAAAACTGGTAGAGTGAAGCAAATGGAGCTCGGATTGATATATTTAGGAATCTATGCTTACACTCACTGCACTTTACATTAGGAAGCCTGAGATATGGTGAGAAAAAGATAGGAGCAAAGTAAATACGGTTGGAATACAATTTCTGCAGAATGAGTGTGGCGAAACGCTGATGGAGAAAGTAGGAGATTAGTGGGTTTAAAAAAAATGTGGTATAGGGAAAACATTGTTCAACGATCAATGAAAGAAATTTGCTAAGATTGTTTTGTTATATTTAGATGAATAGTCATGAAACTTCGTGAAGAGATTTGCTTGATAATTTATGAGAAAACTGTTCAGCGACCAGTGTCGGAGCGGACTTGTAAAACGAAAGTGTCGTTTGTAAGTACAACGGTATATAAAATTCATTCTTATCCTAGGCTCAAAACCATCACAGCCCAATATGTTGAGGACATTTTCTGTTGAAAATTTGAGTTTTCTATCTTCTACACGTTGCAGTCCTGTTTAAATCATCAGCTGCGGACGCATTTTTGTAATGATATCAAGTAAACTAATGAGAGAAGTATGCCTTACTCTACATATTAGATAGAGTGGTGGGATTAACCTCATCATGTACGAACTAGGTTACGGCTATGTGTATAATGGGGGGGGGGGGGGGGGCTACGGTTCGAGGTAGGATGTGAACCACTAGAAAATGGGTTCAAGAAAATAGGGTGATTTCCAGAGTTCCAGAGCTCAGGGATCAAATCCCTTACATCTAGTAAGAAGTTAGAGTTTTTGACCGTCTGAGCCTTAGATTATTTTGTGTTTTCTCACTTCCTCTCGGGTAAAATCCGGTTTTTTTCATCATAAGCTGCGGAAAAATTAGCAAAGATGTAGCCTCCGGAAGCCACGATCACGATGGCTTTCCCAGAACCATCGATCCCGACGCAACCGGAGTTAATACGCCATCGGACTCGTCCCCTCCACAACACCGGAGTCGATCGAGGCGGGAAATAACACAATATGAATGGAGAGCACATACAAAATCAATAGAGTCACACAATCAGAATGGAGAGCACATAGAAAGTCAATGACGTAGGAGAGTACTCACCGGACTCCTACTGGTCAGGAATCCTTACTGGTTACCACATTTCCGTGCTCCATCAATAATAACGTGGTGCTCAAAATTTGGTTGTCCGTCATTTTGCACTGATAATTAGTATGATTGTCGACACCGATTTCCGAGTACAACCGAGACAAGCGATGCCCTACTTCCGTGATTCATCAAAAAGCCTTAAAATTCCATACCGATATTCAGCGCCAATGAGAAGAAGCGTGCAGGTCGGAGTCCGAATAGGGAGACGGCACTCCACCGATGATCCAAAAGCCGGGGAGCTCCAATCCCTAGCCCCTGGTGGGGGAGTTTTCGAACGCCGGTCTTCCCACTTCTCCGGTTGACACAGGGAAAACTCAAAACTAGAGGGAACCTATCACCGGTTTGTCGATCTCATTTGCTTCTTCCTTTGTCGATATCCATATCCAACCGGTTTCCCATAGTGCAGGGGTGTCCAACCTTTTTTTTTTTCGGAGTCAGAGCTGTAGCTCCGAACTCGAATCAAGAGACACTTTTTCAAAAAGAATAATTATTACGCTATTTTCGATTATTTTATCAAATATGAACATATCCTTCTTTATTTCATATTTAATGCGATTGTTGACATGCTTTATTCTCTGTCAGTTTATTTGAATCCGGCTTGTCTTGGCAAATTTCACAACGGAATTCTGATTTCAAATTTTGATGTGCTAAGAAGCTACCCTGCTGAAAATTTCGGATTCCGAAATTGATCCTAACTCATCCGAGATCGATCCGATTCAAGAATTTTTTCCGAAATCTGTCCGATCTAATCCGAAAATTGTTCGAAACGAATCTGGAATTTGGCTGGTTGAGTCCGAAGTCTGTCCGGACAATAAAGTTCGACTCCGGAAAGAGTCCACTTTCATCCGCAAGAAGTCCGGAGTTTAGACCCTGAAATTACTTTTCTTAAAGTGGAAACGGGAAGTAGTCCGATTAAGTCCGAAATCTGTCAGTTCAAAAACATCGACTCCGAAAATAGTCCGGCTCCATCTGTAATGAGTCCTTAACAAAGAGCCCATTATTATTTTTGTCAAAGTGGAAACGAGGAGTGATCCGATTAAGTCTGAAATCCGTACGTTCGAAAACATCGACTCCGAAAATAGTCCAGCTCTATCCGACATTAGTCCGGAATTCAGAACCGGAATAATTCTAGTTGAAGTGAAAACGGAAAGTGGTCCGGTTGAATCCGAAATCTGTACGTTCGAAAACATCTAGTCCAAAAATAGTCCGGCTCTATCCGACATTAGTCCAGAATTCAGAACCTGAAACTATTTTTGTTGAAGTGAAAACGGAGATTAATCCGATTAAGTCCGAAATATGTCCGTTCAAAAACATTGGTTCCGAAAAAAGTCAGTCTCTATCCGAAATTAGTCCAGAATTCAGAATCTGAAATTATTCTTCTCAAAGTGAAAACGGAAAGTGGTCTGGTCAAATCCCAAATCTGTCCGTCCGAAAACATCGGCTCCAGAAAAAGTCTAGATCTATCTGAAATCAGTCCGGAATTCAGAACCCGAAATTATTTTTGTTAAAGTAAGAAACGGAGAGTGATCCGGAAAAATCCAACAAAGGTACGTTCAAAAACATCAACTCCGGAAATAGTCCGGTCCTATATGAAATTTATCCGCGGCTTTGAGTTGTGATTCAGTAAAGTCAAAGTGAAAACGGAATGTCCTTTGAACAAATCTGAAATCCGTACAGTCAAAACATTTACTCCGGTAATAGTCCGCATCTATCCGAAATTAACCCACAACTTTGAGTTGTATTTCGGTAAAATGAAAACGGAAAGTGGTCCGATTAATCCTCCAGACCGTACAAACCACGGACTTGACCGGACACAAACCTGATTAATCATATCCAGAAAAGCCGTATAAATAATGGAGTTGACCGGGAAAAACACGGACCTGAACACACACATTCCAGGTTGTTCGTATTCTTTAGACCGTACAAGACACGGATTCGACTGGACACAATCCGGATTAATCACATCCGGAAGACCGTACAAAACACGGACATGACTGGACACAACTCGAATAACTACCGTCTGTTATACCGCACAAAATACGGACTTGGACGGATTCTTTCCGGATTGAATGAATCCGTCACAACGGGAAACTTTCAGATTCTACCGGATGAAAACCAGATTCAATCTCGTTTAAGCAGGGTACGATCATTGTTTTTACGGCGCGCGAGACCAGAAAATAGACTCTCACAAACATATGTCGAACCAAAGAGCAAGAGCCACTGCCAATCAAGGCCGGAGCCACATGTGGCTCAGTTGCTCCCAGGTTGGACACCTCTGCCATAGTGGATCTTCTTCTCTTCTTTAAGAGAAGCGTATAATTATTGGCCTAGTTCTACGAAGAAACATCCTAACGACTGCCACAGATGCTCAATATATAAGAGCTTGCATCTGTCGCTGTAGTTTTTTGGGATCCCGCTATTAGCATCAACAGATATTGAGCGTTTTTGATCACCTACATTCTATTGTCTATTCGTATAGATGCAGGCTGGTAGTCAAGTAGGAAGAGACAAGAATTTCTACTCCTGACACTGTGCCTTCTATTCTCTGACAAGAAATGGAGGCACATAACACTCTATTCATATAGTATCCATCTCTCCGCAGGTACTCTAATTGCACCAACTTTTCTAACATTGTTGTCTCCTAGTTGATGCTCTTCCATGGTGTTCAGCTAGCCAATGCAACTTCGATAGGCCACAACTGATGTTCCACTCTTTTCCGTTTCTTGTAGATGTTCTTGCTGGCCACGTTGTTGATTGCCGATTGATGAGACCCACTCCCAGCGGTGGCTCTAGGGCCATCTCAACTATCATTGGGAAGATAACATCGTTCCAAAACAATATTTAATATCAATGTATAATATAAATGATCAATAATATTATTATCAATCATCCATAAATATGATATTGATCAATGATATTCTGATAGCATACAGTTGCGTGACCATTTCTCCAGAACAAAGTTGCTCAAAAATTGTGTAGAATGGAAGTATAATATTTAAATTGTCCACACTGCTATTTATTGGAATACGCAAATGTGATCAAAATTCGTGATTACTTATAATCGGAAAAGAAGTGAGATGTATCAAAAGCATTGAGAGACTACAAGACCATAATATACGCAGAGTGCTTCAATTGTTCCTTACTTGCAATGGAATGATACCATAAGAAGGGAGATGTTTGAATCTACATTTCTCATGAAAATGTACCGAAAAGTTCGAAGTTTCATACCTCTATTATTCTCCCATATTCTTGAAAAATATTCGGATAGTTTCTCCCTGCCAAAGGACTGCATGCACTCAGATCCAGCCAAATCCTATCCTAACATACAAATTTTCGTGGTCTTCCATAGAAATGGACTCCGCCATAGAGGAAATTCGTCCAGTAATACATGAATGTGCATTGTGCAGCATTACATCTCGCACAAAAATGCAGTGTGGATTGTACTTTAGATGTTAGGTGGAATTCACCGAAATTCCATTCAATCTGACATATGTTGAATTCATTTTGAAGATTTCCGAAAGAATTTGCTACGTGCATCAACGAGGAATAACGAAACGAGGAGAAAAAGTCAACATTCATCTGGTTTGATCGATTCTGATAATTTAGCGGTAGGAATTCGTATAAAGAAAATGTACTCTTGACATATTTTTCCTTATTTTATTGCCTAATAGAAAAGGAGGATTTTGATGTTCCTCATTATATAAAATATCGTATTTTTAAATTATCTGACGGGACAAATTATGAAATCCCTTATTCATAAGGCACCCTGGTGAGGGAAATTAGGTGAAAAGTAACTATTAGCCAATTATTATTATAGCCGAATCCCCAGCCGGGCAAGAGTAACTCGATTGTTTCCAGTCTCGTTTACTACTGTTGATCAAAAAACTGATATGAAAAGATTTGGAAAAGGAATTGACATAAAAAAGTTTGAGTAAGGATGTTTGGGAGAGGGGAGCAGAGATTGGTATCAGATCAGCCTCAGAATTCATCAAGTATTGTTAGCGAACAGGAAAAAGACCGATTTTATCTTTAATCATACATTGACCGTCACTCAAGACGCAGAACTTTCAGTAAACATAGGCTTGAATTAGGTCCTTGAGCAGAATAAACATACGCAAGGTTAACATCGGCAACATAAGCGAGACCGAATAAAAACTGTACACACCTCCCACGCAGGTCGCTAACCGATCTCTCCGGGAGAAATCCCATGTAAAGAGCATACATCTTCCGCTTCTTTTACTTCCATGCATTTTTTATGCAAGCTCTTTTGTTTCTACGGCTCTCTATATTTCTCCTCTTTTGGGTACGCTACTATTTACCCCACCTAAAGACACTTGCTTTGTTAATCGTTCTTCATCTATTCTCTCAACGTGACCGAACCATCTCAGCATGTTTCTTGTACTCATGCAGAACAGTGTTTCTTATACACCACATTCTCTGAAAGCAGGTTCATTACTCAATTTGCCCATTAAAGTTCCATCGCACATATTACGCAGGAATTGCATGCAAATCGCGTTGACCCACGTCAAAATGGAAAAGTCTGGGCATGTCTCAGCATGTTTCTTGTACTCATGTAGAACAGTGTTTCTTCTACACCACATTATCTGAAAGCAGGTTCATCACTCACTTTGCCCATTA
>WSXT02175464.1:0-22049 GCA_011762715.2 Neuroterus valhalla | reverse complement strand
TAAAGAAAGTACCCCTAGTCGGTTTGAGAGAATTTCACAAGAGAAACGAAAGAAGAAGCGTGCTACGACAGGGACCGTGAACACTGCTCACTTTTACAGCGTAGTTTAGATTTGGAAACGTGTTATTGATGGAAGGAAGGATAATAATAATATACATGGATGCGGCTCCCAGGCTCACCCAGTATCTGTAGGTCTCTCTAGCGCTAAGGTGTCTACTGGGTGAGCCTGAGAGCTGCATCCAGGATACAACATCAGTAAAGGAGGTTCTCCAAATCAGATACAATAACCTGCTCCGACAGATTGGGTCGTCCAACCTGTCGTTTTTGAACAAGATATCTATGAATAATATGCTTGCCGACTTGCCGTCCCATTTGTACTCTATTTCTTTGGGGTGGTTCCATGGGCGAAGAACGAGCTCAAGGCTTGTTACGTGGTAACAATTTTTATATTGTGCATTTTCAATTTCAAGATCTTTCAGAAATTGTCGCCACCTTTCTCATATTATACTTTCTTAAGTTTATGACAAGACAAGTAAGGCCTGCTCTTCCTTTACAAATAAAACCAAGCAGATGTCCCGTAATGGCCTTTTCGGCACTTAAATATGTATATTCGGAATTTTTGTTCTGAACCTCATCTCATATTTTTATCTTTACTAACCTTCGAAGCGGCTCATCACCCCCGAACGCCTATTGCTCTCACTCAAATAATAGTTACTCTGTAGCCTCCGTGCGGAAAACTTCTCTTGCCCCGAATTCTTCAAAATAAACTAAGTTTTACTGTTGAGTTGTCAGATCAAGTATTTTATTTCATAGATAAGATAATCTTCTATTTTTATTTTCTATTTAATAAAATGTACTCGTCTGTTCCACGCTTATACATTGCACGCCGTAAATGCGGACGCGGACTTCTCAATCTCGAATGCCTTTATAACCGAATTATCCTTAGTACTGTGCATGTCATCGCGGAGGGTAGAGATCCTCTCCTGGCTATGGTAAGGAATCACGAAATGAGTGGTAAAGGAGTGGGGAAGGAGTGCTCCTTTACAAAGCCGCGGAGAAGGCAGCTAGGAACCCTTAGCATGGCATCGTGCAATATTTCAGGTTTCAGGTACAATATGTACCGCCAACTTTTTGAACACCTTTATGGAAACCTAGAGGATTATTGACCTCGAAGTCGTCGTGTAATAGAAGCAAAGAGAGAACTAGCCTCGGTTATCCAATATTAATAAAAACTTTGAGGCAATTATATTCCGTTTTTAACGATTCAAACGGCCGAATCACTGCTTCTGCAATAGTTCCTAATTGATTTGAAAAATTACTTTCCTTTTCTTTTTATCAAAAGACTTAATTATTGCTGGCTTCACAAGTGAAAATATTTCCGCATTATTATTATTATTATTTCCTACATTTATTTGAACTCGATTATGCGGGTAATTTGGCGCTGCATAAAGTTTTCGAACGAATGCAAGTAGCAAGGACTCGAATCTGTTAGTTATATCTTAAGGCGTCAAAGGAGTTATTTCATCTACTGACATTTTGGAGTTTTCCCTCTCAACAAAAGGATCAGTTGATGAGAATAACGAATGACTAGTCGCGTTTAGCATACTAGAAACAGTTGGAGACTCATTCCCATGCACACAACACTTATGATAACTTGCTAAATGGTTCCTAAACGATTCCCAATCACAAAAATCCCGATATCAATTTATTTCTTGCCAATCATACGCCGTCAGTGTTTCATGCAAGTAATAAATTTTAAATGCAGATTTAGTGCGTGTAGATGTAAGTTCTGCACGATAAAGTGGGCAGTTAAGCATCTTAAAGCTCTACTTTAAGAAGCGTAGTTTGTAATTGCAGTCTCCTTTACAACGTTAATTCCTTGAATAATCTTTATCATGTTAGTTTACATGAGATAGGGATTTTAATAATATTTTTCTATTATACATAGCAGGGTTTTCTAGACCTGATTTTTAGTGGCTTTGAATTTTCTTTTATTTACTTTCTACTCAATCAATTGAATTAGGTTTAATTAAAATCTCTATCATCTAAGTCTACGTGAGATAGAAATTTTAATATTGCTCTTAATACACATAGGAGGGTTTTCAGACCTAATATTTAGTGTCCTTGAATTTTGTTTCATTCCGTTTTCATTTAATCAATTGAATTGAGTCTGAATAAAATCTTGATATGTAGGTTTACGTGCGATAGAAATTTTAATAATTCTTTCTTTACACATAGGAGGTTCTTCGGACGTAATATTTAGTGGCTTTGAATTTTGTTTTATTTACTTTTCATTCAATGAATTGAATTTACTTATACTAGGTAAATACTGTTATGCTGTGAGAGCAAAGTTAAGTGTCTGTATATTGACACTCAATATTTTACCAATGTTCATGCTGCACAATTATGCTATTTTATAAATTGTATTATGTGTCTATTGGCTAAATTTATTCCATTCTCATGATTTGCATTTTTCTTAGTCTTCATGAAAAGGATGTGGGCGAACGTCGAAGTACGAAGAAAGTTTCAAATATTTGTAAGAAAATGTCTTTCGTACAAAAAGAATTCATAGGTATGTTACTTCGTAATGTTGAAAAAGATTTACAAGGCAGACGATATACGGAGGAGGAAAAAATTATTTGCCTTTCAATATTCAAAAGATCCGCGAAGTGTTATAGATACATGCGCACTTTTCTACCACTCCCTAGTCCTACGTCCTTGAAAATACTTCTGAAGAAAATCCAATTGGATGCTGGTGTCAACGATAATACAAGAAGGAGATTAAAAGAAGCTGTGAAAGGTTTGGGCGAAAAGGACAAAATCATGATGATAATGTGGGACGAGCTGCTTCTAAGAACTGGACTTCAATACGATAAGGAGCTGAATAAGCTGATTGGATTCAAGGACTGGGGAAACGTTCGCACCGATGAATTTGCTGACCATGCCCTGGTCTTCATGTTACGTTCCGTGAACGGCAGAAATAAGATCCCAGTTTCCTTCTGATCTGCAGTTAACAAACGACCACTGTTCAACTTCTATATATCATCAAAGAAGTCATTGTGGCCATCAAGGATGCTGGTTACAGTATTGTTACCTCAGTATGTGATGGAGGTAGAAGCAATCAGGCTGCTATAAAAACTTTCATTTGAGACACTATTAGGTTGAAGGGTGAAGAATACGTTTATACAAGTAAGTACGTTTTTCCGTGAGGACTTGTATTTACAAATTTATGGGAATAAAAGTTTAATAATACCTTTCCTTTTTAGATGGCACCTACATTGCACAGGAAATAGAGAACATCCCTCACTATGAACCTCCTCACCTCATCAAATACATGCGGAATAATCAGCTGAACAAGGATTTGGAATTACGCTGGAATGAAGAAAAACCAGAATCAGCATGAACCTTTGTTGAGTAGATACATACCATCACTGCTTAGGAGATTGATGTCTATGGCAACGAGAACCGAAGATATGTCCTGAGATTAAGTGATCGCCACGTCTATCCAAAGAAAATTAAAAAAATGAGCGTCCACGTCGCAACACAAGTTATTAGTCTTTCTTTAAGTTAACGTGCAAATGGACTAGGTGGTGCACCAGGTTTGTAAAGACTTTGTGATTTTCTTCAACATAATAAATTACTATTATAATTTTTTTAATTTGAAAAGTAATGACGAAGCGGAAAATGGAATATAATTTTATTTAAATTTAACTCATTTCACTGCTATTAGACTACTGCCGATTCCGAAGGAAGGAAAAGCCACAGGAAGATTTTTGTTCTTTGGCAACAAACTGACAGACGCATTTGATGACAGAGTCACACACGACAACCACAGTGAGTTCCTAACGCTGATTACGGAATCCAGCTTCCATCTTCAGTTTTTTTATTAAGCGGTTCAGGAAATTTCCCAGATGAGATATGTTGAAAGAGACACGAAAAAGCTTTCCGCAAGGCAACCTTCCACCTTGAAGAACTTTGAATAACTTTGAAATTAACTTTGATTTTACGAATCCGTGATTGTGGCGTAAATAACCGGAAGCCGACTTGCCACCAGTTCGTTTCGTTTTTTAAAACCTTGGTCAATAATAACATGACGCACTCCCATTCGATTGAAGTCATTCGCATGGCTGAAGGGGGATCTTTTGTACAAAATTAGCAAAGCTATTTTCAATCCAATGAAACAGCTCCCGATGACCATACAAAACCAGCACGCTCACTCCCGTCGAAATTGCCAAGAATCTTTTCCTTAAAAGAAGATCCAATTCCTGAAAAGGATTCAATTTCCACGGGAAGGCACATTGTACTGAAAGAAATGAAAACAAAATTTCCAGAGATGGTATCCTGTCCTACATGCGCAGCTCTTCTCGAAAGTACTGGCTGCTCCTCGACACGGCGAGTAGACGAAAAAGGTATTTCGCGTTAAGAGAAAATCCACATGGATGTGAAAAGTATTCTTAGAAGGATCATAGGTAGCATCTATACAGCAGAGAGACTTTGGGAAACTGCCTTCAATTTACTTCGTCGAGAGGTTAGAAGCGATTTATTGATATGTCGAGCTCATAGGGAAAAAGTTATCACGCAGTTTCTGAATTTTGTAAAAAGAGCTGCTGCGCATTACAAAACCTCTATAAGAGGTAAGAAAAACCTACTCAACACTCTCTAGGATTTGTAGAGAAAGGATGTGTTGAATTTTGTATCATAATACGTATTATCATCATTATTATAGATTTAATACTTTCACGATGATCCATTATAATGAAATAAGGTATTTCGGGTTTCGATCGTGTACAAACTACAAAAAGTAGTTTGTACACGACGGAAACCCGAAATACCGTATTTCATCATCATCATTATTGTTATCATCGCATTCTCAGAGCAAATTATTTTGTTTAAATTATTGCGTAATCTTAATATGTGTAATATTGCGTATTACACCACGACCAAAACTAATTTTTTACATCAGTTTGCATATTATATTCATTAGTATCCTTTGATACGGAGAATAACAAGAACGCAAATAATTTTGTAAAATGAGCTGCTGCGCATTACAAAACCTTTATAAGAAGTAAGAAAACTTACTCAACTATCTCTAGGATATTTTTTTTTGAGGAAGATGTTGTTGGTTTTTGATCTACTGGTCCTTTACTTTATTGATAAGCACAACAGCTTTCGCCCTTCGATGAGGGGCCTCTCCAGTTTAAATATATTTAATTCTACACATCATGTCACCAAGCCCACAAAAAGGTTCTTATTTAGTTATTAAAACTACACTAAGATAAAATAAAACCAAAGCAAAGCCAAGAAATACTAGATTACAAAATCGAAAGACTAGTTAGTGATAAAACTAAACCTTACCTTACAAGCGTAAGCGTCGAAATAAATATATCTCCAAAATAAAATCCCACTAGTATACAAGTAGTTTCAATGGATAGAGCGACGATTTAAACTTGATTTTCACTCTCCCCCTCCCCACTCCCCTTTCCCCTCAATTATTAAATTAAAAGTATTCCCCTTTTGGTGAAAAAAATTTAAAATAGAGATAGAAAAAAACAATAAACTTAATTTCTTAGATGTCACAATTTTCAGGAGTGATAACTACTTAATCACAGACTGGTATATTAATGAAGTTGGTTCAGGTAGATATACAAACTTCCTGTCTAACATTAGCATCAAAAACAAAATTGCTGTTATTGATTCTTGAACCGATAGAGCTATTGGGCTTGCAGACGATAGATTTAGAAAAAAAACTTGGAAATTGTTTGTAATCTACTAAAACTTAACAATTACCCTAAAAACTTCATTATTAAATATAATAACAAACGAATTGTTACCTTAGAGACCAGGAAAAATAATTCTGCTTTAACTCCTAATGTCCAAAGTTTTGGATATGACAATATTGTAGTTCTACCTTTCATCAGAGATTTCCAGTATTTTCATAAAAATGTTTTTAGCTCCTTTGACATTAAAATAGTTTTTACTTATGACAAAGATCCGTACCAATCTTTTTCCAGAAATCAAGATCCTATTCAATTCGACGAAAAAACCCACGATATATACTACATTCCCTGTGAATGTGGATGTGCTTACATCGGCCAAACAAGTAGGTATATTAAAGTCAGAATTCGTGAACACATAAATGACTGTAAGATAGATAAGCGAAAAACTGCACTTGTTATCCATTCACATGATTACGACTACAAGTTTGTATTTGAAAAAAGTAAGATTATTGGCTGCGATAAAAATTACAAAAGAAGGAATTTCAAAGAGATGTTTCACATCACCAAAAATAATAATAACATTAACAAACCCACCGACACTGAATTCCTTAGTGATATTTACAGCAGCTTGATTCATTTAACCAACAAGACAGAAATTCCATAGGTTTAAATCTCTATTATAAAAAATAAATTAATTGATAGAAAAAAAGAAATAAACGAATAAATAAAATAATAATAATATTAATATCAAAATAATAAAATAATAAAAATTTCAACCACTCCATTTCAAATGCAGTTTTTCCCAAACCATGCAGATGGCGCACTTTGATATACGGTTTCGGTACGTAGGTAGAAAATTGTTCTCCACTCTGTCCCCGGCAACGATGAGATGTGCATGAAGAAAGTGTTGGCCCACAAATTGAATCAAATAAAGAAAATGCACATTCTTTTCACCAAAAGGGGAGGAGTGAAAAGCAAGTTTAAATCTTCGCTCTATCCATTGAAACTACTTGTATAATAGTGGGATTTTATTTTTGAAATATATTTATTTCGACGCCTACGCTCGTCAGGTAAGGTTTAGTTTCATCACTAACTAGTCTTTCGATTTTGTAATCTAGTAATTCTAGGCTTTGGTTTGGTTTTATTTTATTTTAGTGTAGTTTTAAAAACTAAATAAGAACCTTTTTGTAGGCTTGGTGACCATGATGTGTAGAATTAGATATATTTAAACTGAAGAGGCCCCTCATCGAAGGGCGAAAGCTATTGTGCTCATTAATAGAATAAAGGACCAGAAGATCAAAAACCTACAACATCTCCCTCAAAATTTATCATCCTGGTCAAAAACCTAACATCTAATAACATCTCTTCAGGATATTTAAAAAAAAAGATGTGTTGAATTTCGTGTTATATTACTTTTTATAATCATTCTTGTTATCATTACATTCTTAGATCAAATTAGTTTTATTTATATTATTACACAATCTCAATGTATGTATTATTACATATTACACCACTATCAAAACTAATATTTCACAACATATTAGATATTTTCATTATAATAATAAATTTCATGTAAATATATATTAACCACGTTAACCATGCTTTATCTGAGAGCGATGACTTGTCGGCAGCAGGAAAATTGGGTTTGAGGAAGTATGTTTGATAAGACTAAAAAAAAGAGATTTACTTGCAATTTCGAAAGAACGCGTGTTATAACTTTCTTGAGCTAGGGTTCAAGTTTCGTGACCCTTCAGAACCTCAAACTGGAGAAATTAATTATCGGAAATAAAATGTAATCTTTTGGGAAAATGAAGTTTTTGTAGATAATATAGATATTTAAAAATGAGAAAATCACGAGAAATTCTGAGTAATAAATTTACGACATAAATTATTTATTGTGCTTTGATGCGGGTTCTGAATGATAATTTTGAGAGTATCGATGGGTTTCTTTTCTTCTACGTTTATCAGAATTTCTTCATCATTAAGTATCTTTATTATCTACAAAAACTGCATTTTCCCATAAGATTACGAGTCATTTTCAATATTTGATTTCTTGAGTTTGACGTTCTGGAGGTTCACGAAAGTTGAACCGTGGCTCAAGCAGGCTTTGACACGCATTTTGTCAAAAATACAAGTTATTCTCACTTTCATTAGTCTAATCCACCACGCTCCCTCAAAAGTTAAAATTTCAAACTATTTTTAATACAAATTACATTCTCTTCTGATTTTGCGTAATTTAGGATTTTTTCACTTGGAAAATTTTTATATTCATTCTGTTTGAAATTTTTTTTTAATAACAAAGTATAGATTTCAAATAAGTGCAAAATAAAGCAAGTGGAAAATGTTAAATAAGGATGCAAAATTGGAATTATCTATCATTTATCACTTCACGTTATTTATGTGCTTCATTTTGCGTGTATTTACTCCTTTATTCTAAAATAATGATATAATAGACACAAGAGAGCAATATACACATGAACACGTGCACTAATGCATGGACGCTGACTTAGTTCCACCACTCGACACAGGTAGCGCCCAAAAACGGTTCTTTTTCCCCCAAGTAATTGACTGAGCCTGCCTTCACTCTTGTCGCTACAGATGGCACTACGGAGTCCCACTGTGTAGGTAGGGTGTATATATAATTCATTCATCTGACTCCATAGATAATTTGAGTACCCACGACTCAGGAAGGTAGTAATCAATTGTCTATGCATAAACTCAACAAGACTTTATCGAGACTTGAGCAAGTTCGACAAGGCTAAACTCAGTCGGAAGGCGAATAGTCTCAACTCGCGAGAGAGTATCAGCGTCTACGTTTTCGAGGCTAGGGAGGTATTCAATGCGTGTGGTCAACTGCGAAATAAATGACCTTGAAATATTGTCTTTCCAAAAAATATTTGAAAAAGCGAGTGGCTCCGTATACGGCAGTTAACTCGCGCTCATACGCACTATAATTGCGTTGAGCAGGTATAAATTTCCTTGAGAAAAACGCCAACGGTTTCCAGTCGTTGTAAAATTTTTGTTCTAGTGAGGCTCCCATGCAAAAGTCTGATGCGTCCTTAACGAGAAGGGTTTCAGCGTCATGAGCTAGATGAACTAAGAGAGCAGAATGGGTAAGATCGCTTTCGACCCTTTCAAATTCTTTCGTTAGTCGCAGAGAAAAGCATTAAGAGGAGCTTGCGCCTCCGCTGTGTGAGGCAAACTGCAACGATAGGAGTTCATCATTCCCAAAAAGCGGCGTAATTCTGCCACAGTTTTGGGCCGTGAAAACTCTGAAATGGCGCGAAACTTTTCTAGTGTTGGCGCGCAACCACGTTTGCTTATTGTGTAGCCCAGAAATTCAATTTCGGATTTTAGAAATAGACATTTTCCGGGGTTTATGCGTTAAGAGAATCTTTTTAAACGATCGAACATGATTCTTAGATGCTCCTCGTTATTTGAAGATGCTATGAGAATGTTATCACTGTAAGAAAATACATAACATAGATCTCCCAGCGCGCTGTTGATGTATCGTTGAAACGATGGACCGGCGTTTTGGAAACCAAATGTCATGACAGTATATTCAAATGAGCCAAACGGCGTTATGGCAGCGGTCTAAGAAACGTCCTTTTCAGCGATCGGTATCTGGTGATACGCCGCTGAAAGATCGAGCTTGGAAAAGATTGTCTTTCCGAACAGCAAAGCTGTGCAGTCCTGTCGATGTGGAACAGGGTATTTGCCTGGGATGTTATTCGAATGTAAGCGTCGAAAATCTCCGCATACGCGCCATTCACCGGATTTCATTTTTACCATATGAATAGGTAAGGCCCAGGCGCTACCCGATGGTCTGCAGTTACCATCGTTTAGAATTTGTGGCGGAATTGCCTTGGCGGCTACGAGCTTGTCAGGCGACAGGCGTCGAGCGTGCTCGGCAACCGGAGGACCGTTCGTCAAGATGCAATATTTGATGTAACCTGCAAGAGGTTTTATGTGCTGGAGAACAGCATTTATTCCCGGGAAATCGGCTAAGATATTGCTTTATGGAGATAAGGAACTAATTTGAAATATGCCAGCATATCGGCTCCAATAATTGGGTACGGTACAGATGCCACACAGAAGTTCCATGTGGATCGACGACGTAAGTTGAGGTTAACATTTATGCGTCTTTCTCCAACGGTCAGGACACGCGAATCGTTAGCCGCGAATACAGAGAGATCGCTAGGCTTGTTCTTCAATTTTTTAGCATCCGCCGGAAGTAAGGAAATATCCGAGCCAGTATATTTGGGACTAGTGTCCGTAAACATGTCACTTGTTACAAAAACATTTAAATGTTTGCCTAAATTTCGGTTATAACTGGAACATTGTGAACATTGATCATATATAATCTTGGCGCCAAAGGTTAAGCTGTTTATATTTCGGAACACAATAATTACGTAAATAATGACAGGGCATCAACAAATTTCAATATTTAATTTTTTTTTAATTTATGTTGCAATAAGAAGAATTATTTTGAAAAAAGGATCAATAAAGATCGAAACAAATGGTCAAATTTGCGTAAGACTCGGATTAACACTGATAATCGCTATTCGGAGCAAGTTTTTTCGATACGTTTATAAACTACTAATTTTTGATAAAAAGTGGAATTATACCAAAAATATTGTTAAATTAATGACTCACAGTTTTTTCGGTTACAATAAATACCAGTGATGAGTGCAGATGCGAATAATTCTTGAATAGATGAATGGATCATCATTTGGCAAAAATTTGGCTTCCCTTGTCCTGACGGCATGGTGTCACTTTCGAATTCCTTCGATATTCCATGAAATGACCATATTTGATTATAAATTCCAGAAATTCTGTAGGTTGGTAGCCACAAAGTTGAAGAGTCGGCTTATGATGGCAGAGTTGAAGCCCGGCCATGGGCAAAGATGGTTTAGCATTGATGAAGCACGCCATGGGAGAGAAAGCGTGGCGTCGCTTTCCAAACGACGAAAAGTCCTTGTCGGGGTCACCAATTTAGGAAGGGTGTATGTGTGGCAAAGAGCCCACTCACGGGATTGCGCGGCTAGTGCACATTCCCTATCCAGTGCATAACGAATCCCTATCCAGTGTACCTACACTTCGCATCCCTAAAACTGAGTACCTATACCGTATATCGCCTTTTGCAGGAACAGCCACGGATGCTCACTCTGATGCGGGTCGGATGCGTAAAGCGCATGGGATGGTTTGAAGAAAACATCAATAACCCTCAAAGGACTGTCAAGCGGATGATAAAAATTGTCCACGTAGCCGTATAAATCTAAAATATTTACATAGTCTTTCCCAACTATGATTGGAAACGGCTGTAGAGTTTTTTTGACGGTATTCAGTTTGGCTTCTACACGTTCGACTGCAGCTAACAATTCACTCATAACCTGCACAAAAAGAACATCCAGTAATGGAGAATAGTACAAAAAGTCTTGAACACATATTGAATTTGTAAAAAAACATACAGTGACTGTAGAAGAAAGCCACTCTGCGTATCAGCAGCAGATGTCTTCCACTGCCCAACGTGAATTGGTCCGAATGATTGAGGGATGAGGTTTAGAGTGAAAATTATGTCTGCTGAAACAGTCAAAATGTAGTTGGACTTCATTACACATTATAAACAATACAGTGACATTTGCCAACAGATTTTTGATGTCGACGTATCTGTGGTATCATGAAAGACTGGGTCCACATTGGACATACATTTAATGCGAACCACTATTTGTGGCCAATCCTCTATAAGTGATAACTCACCGGCACTATGAAAAAATGGAATCTGTTTGCAACTGACACATTTAAAAACGTAGAAAAATCAGAAATACACTGGACAAATCCACAACACAAACATCCATAGTCCTATTCGATAGTTTTATTGTTCAAAACTAAGTTGTTGAGAATCCATCAAACCTTTATCCCTCCGGATGATACTGTCATAAACCTTCTATTATTAAATAAGAGCTGAACTTACAAGAGAGTTGCCCCATGCCTGTCTCAGCACCTTACATTCGTCCACATAATCAGTCACTAGGTCAATTCTACACCGGCTCCCCTGCTTCATCGTAGAAACTACTCTTGAAGAATGGATTCGAACAGCAGCAGATAGACGCACCATTCACAAACTCCATTTTCCAGCTCCATACACTCCTTAGCCAGAAAAGATCTCCATTTACTGTCCCTTGCGAATCTAAAATTTATTCGGAATGATTCAGTGAAATATGTAAAAATTAATGTTTTAAATTGAATTATTGCTCTGATATGAATTGATATGAATTTCCTGGTCCTTTATTTCCTAATGCTGCAGCTCTCAATTCTCTGATCAGTGTTGTGTACTTGCCGTACAGTTTGCCTTTGGGCTGTCGAGCACCTTCTACCTCCGTCTTGGGCTTCCGTGGCACGTAGTAAGTAGCCTGCAGAAAAATTGATTTTTTTTTTGAAGAAGTTCACAATCTTGCACACATATTATCATATATCAGGAGAATATTTACTATAAAAAAGAATCTAAGCTCACTGTTACATTTGATGGAGAAACTGCCACCAGCTCTTCACGCATTTCGGGGAACCTCTTCAGGGGTATTCTATATTTAGGTGGAAATAAGTATAAAAATATAAAATAAAAATGAATATAAAAATATTGTTCCAAAGTCTCTGGATAATAGAAAGTAAGTGTCCAGAGTGTCATACTTACACTTTTTCAGGGTCTTGGTCTGCATTCATTCCACAGGCGACAAGGTATTCCACAAGCTCAGAACGCAAAGATTCATTAAAAAATCCATTGTTATACAAGCCCAGGAACGTGCGGCCTCTGAGATCACAGTCTAAGTATCCCTGAACGGACTGCAAGAAAACAAAACAACCATCAGAACCTTGGCGCATACGAATTATTGTGAATAGTACAAGTGGAAAAATACATACGTTTTGTTTGTCACTGTACTCAACTTCACGTCTTTTTTTTAGCTGTTTCTGGAGTTTCCGAATCTCTGATAGAGGTTGCTTCAGAATGCACACGCTTTTGTCTTGAAGGAGGTGTTGATGGTCTCTTGCTCGTGATGATAGGAACGTTTTGCGACAAAAGTCCCACGTCTTCCGCCAAGTAAGTAAATAGAAATATGACCAATAATAATTTGAACACTTAACACTTTTTTTTAAGCATCGATAAGATTACGCTAAAGTTCTCAACGCGTATCAACGAAAATATGAATTCATTCTTCAAAATTTCAAGGATAAATTTTTTATAATAAAATCGAGTTATGAAATATTTGAGATAGAAATGAATCTATGGCAACCACGTTTCGGTCATCCACGGATTATGATACATTAAAATACGAATTTTTCGAATTCAAAATTTCCTAAAAGTGCTATGTTTTCGATTTTGAATCTACAGATTACTTGTATTTTCGAATATGTCCCAGTATATTCACTTTATTTCATTACAAGGAAATTTATACAAGCAAGAAAAATATGTATACAAATATATATTTCCGTATATATACGTAGCGGACTTCAGTGAAATCAAAAGTAATTTAACTGAATATAGCGAAGAAAAAAGCACGACAGAATTTACATGCGCATTCTGCAAATGCAATGGAAAAAAATGCATTCACGAAATACCATATCCATTCTGCAAGTCCTTGTAAATTGCTCCAGCCCTGCAAATTATTTCTTTTTCAACACTGACTGAGGCACAAGTTTCTCGACATCTTATTTCTTAAAACAAACTAATGATGAATAATCAATAAATCCCTCTGCAAACAGAAAAAACTTCAGGCTCAGTTCCCTCATAAATTATCATTTAAATTGGGCCATTTTTCTTAATTTCGATTTCTAGGAAAGTTTCCAACATGCTGTCACACAAGCTTGTTGGGAATTAAGATGAATTATTTAGACCAAAAATAGTTGGATGGCAATATTATACGTAAATAAGCCGGATATGAGATTATAAAAGAAACTGTAAAATGTATTAATAAGAGGTTTGTTGTTGTATGAGTGATCTCGAGGTTACCGGTAAGCTTGTTTGAAGTCAAAACAATTATCTGAGGCAAGAAAAGTCGAGGGCAATTGAAAAAAAGTTGAAAAAAAGAAAAGATATTAGAATAAAAAGAACTATGATGCATCACAAAAGTGAAGAAATCTTGAGGTTAGCATTATATCGCAAACAAGCTCATTCAAAGATTGGATTAATTATTCGTGACAACAAAAAGTCGGGCGGCTATAAAGAAATATATGCTAATATATATAGTAAATACATTGGATATGAAACTATACAAAAGGAGGAGAAGCATTATAAAAGTGAGATAGCAAATCAATTTCAAGTCATAGCTTGCATCAATCAAAATTTTAAAAAAATTCATATATATTAGAAACACTGCACTTACTCTTGAATTTTTCAATCAAGCAGGTCAACTGTATTTTCTTCATAAATTTCACGGTTTCTTTGTCTATTACTGCGTATTGAACACAATCCAACACTTAAAAACAAAAATTGCACAACGCACGACTTCACGCGACTCGCAAATTACGCTACAGTCTCGTATATGGCGTCCAACGTCTCCAAACATCCATCCAACGAGGCGGTTATACGAGCCAACGCGTTGACTGCGTCTCTTATGCATAGGCTGCAGGAGCCAATACAATATTGTGTCATCTATTTGACGCGCAATATTTTGAATAATTGATACAACTATGCGTTTCGATTGGTCTATCATTCTGATCAGATGCTATAACCAATTATTCCTCAACTAACAAAAAAGGAGTGCGTCAACCAACTATTTTTCTGAATGCATGGACAAAAAACGAGCTCAAGGCCCTTGATATTTCTACGCGCAAGATAATGCATATGAAGAAGGCTTGGAACCTTGGCATCAGGAGTGAGGACCGTGCATTATTTCATCAAGATTATTTCATCAAGACTTCTCAAAGCACAGGAAAAGAAAGCGGAAGCCAAAAACTTTCTGAAACAACATGAAGAAAAGGTAATGCACGGAAACTTTAAAAAAATTGTAAAATATCAATCCTTGTCAAATGAGTCAACTTTTGCTTTTTTCAAACCACCTGGACTCGATTGAGGGACCGAGAGTTCTATTTTCGCGTGTCAGGACAGTGTGATTTCCATATTGACATGCCGTAGAAGCATATTACGTCGAAAGGTTTCCAGCGATAGGTACAGAGCGTGTCTGAAACTCCCTGAGAACCTATGGGGGATAAAGTCCATTGATGAGAACGAGGAGTGCTAAATCTACTGGAATTACGATTTCTCGACAATAGTCCTTATCCGACACACACGACTCGACATTAGCTCCTTGACATACGTGACCGAACTATATCCATGATCGAATTCTTGGCCCGAGCTAACAACAACATCAGAGACAAGGAAATCGAGGAGAAGAAGAGGTATGAAGATCTCAGAGAACACCTGCAACGGCATTATCAAGAATATTTGGTTAGATTATTCGATTTCATCAGTGGAGCTCTTGGAGGTGCGATGCCTTCACTGGTAAGAAACCTTGAAGCCATGCTCGTGTGCCAGTGATATGCCGTGGGACTTCCTGGATGGACCCAAAGAGCTCCCATACTTGAGTTGCTCCGTGGATTCAAGATACCCGAGCGTTCTACCGGCCCTTCATTGTGATTTGGTCGTGCATGTCGTCACTCATCTCACAGTCGTGAGACGTGACCATAGGTGTATTTTACCACGGTTCAACTGGGAGATTGTGCCATTTTCCTGATTGACAGTAGCTTCAAGGCGACCTTGCGGTGGTTGGTGAACCAATGTTTTATTTTATATATGTGACCTGTGGTGAAGAAAGTGCCCTTAGTCGGTTTGAGAGAATTCTAAAGGAGAAGCGAAAGAATAAGCGTGCTACGACAGGGAACGTGAACACTGCTCCTTTTGAGTATTAGTTGTCACGGAAATGAGGAAGATGAAAAAAATCTTTTTTTAAGCAATCGAAAGTGTCTCTTGAAAACTAAATAGATATATTTCACAGTGGTTCTGCTGGGAGCTTGTGTCATTTTCCTGGATGGCAGTTGCTCCCAGGAGGACCCTGCGGTGGTTGCTAGACTAATGTTTGATTTATGCATAAAGATGGAAGTTAATTATATAGCTCACCTAAGTCTCAAGTTTAAAAAGGCGAATGCACACAATGGTTTGTACTAGACGTAATGAATTATGCATTTTAAAGACAGAGGTGGTAAAAAAAACCAAGGCCAATATTGCCTAACGACATTGGGCGCTATAGGAGCCCCCAAACACGATGGTCTGGAATCTTTGTAGGAAAGATATTGTGCTTGTTACTGTATCGCACGCGTGCGAATTAGCTCTCGCGGCGTGCCTTCACCTAAACAGACAAATGTGTCCTGAATTGCGCTGCATGTGACTTGCGCGCCATGGCTGTATAATGCGAGTCTCAACATCATCTCAGAATTTGAAAATCTAAAGTTACTACTACTACTGATAATAATAATAATAATAATAATAGTAATAATAATAATATCACACAAATAACTCAATAGTGTGCCTGCCAAAGTATCTGCGCAACAAATTTCGAACTTTGTTTTAATATTTTAAAATTTTTAACATCTTGACTTCACCAGGCACTTGACTTAGTCCGTGGCTGGTGATTATACACCGGGTGATAAACCCGAGATCAGTTTTTGACGAATAATAATGATAATATTAATAATAATAATACGAATAACACCATATACAAAGATTTTCATTTTTGTAAACAGTTTCTCTTTCAGGTCGTGATGTAGTGATAAATTATCAGGTAATGCGAGCTGGAAAAGGTTCTACACGGGAGGAATCAGTTGTCGAAATTTTGATTAACTGAGTCAATGATTTAGGGATGGGGCCAAAAGTACGTCAAAGATTGAAAGTCTTCGTTAAAAAATTTGACAGATATCAAATGAAAAGTATACGACATCAAAGAGATACAGACGACTGTCAATAAAAATCTGGAGCTTCTCAATGAAATTGTCGTCAAACGAAAATTTAGCAAACAGTGATGCCACTAAAGAAAAATTACCTTGCGTCGGACCGTCGCTCGCTGCCTCAGTCTTGGTTCGTTCGCTCCGTAGGTCACTGTGGTTGAGTTAGTGCTGTTTCCTACCCTTTCTCTCTAGATAACGTCACGACGCCGCCTTGCCGCTGCCACCTCCTAGACGGGAGGATTGCCGGAACTCACGCAGAAGCTCACCGAGAACTTGCCTCCGCCCTGCCAACGGCCAATCGGTCCCATCTTCGTCACGCCTAGGTCTTACCTATGTAAGTGCCAAATAAATTGGTATATTTTAAACGTGCATTTATTTCATTGTGTTGCCCTTCCTCAGCGTCCTACTCCCATTTCCTCCCCTCGGTAGGCACTCCTGCCATATCTTATATAAACTGAGACAATGAAAATGTGAAGGTTTTACTATTGTTCCGTCCGAGTCGAGACTCGACCGCGCGGTCTCTTGAAAGCTACTGTGCTCCAGCTAGCAATTTGTGCGAACCATAGCATAATCAGTAGCAGGTGCAATAAAAAAGAGGAAGAAGAGACAGTGCAGAGCAAAGCAGTTTTAAAATTTGATCAATTGTAAATCCAGACTTTTAGCTTTTATTAGATTCAATTTTGCTGCGGATCCTGAAAAAGTCAAAAGTAACAGAAACCAAGAAAACATGGATGAGAACAATGAAAAAATCCTTCGTTCCGAAAATTTTCCGGCACAGTAAAGGGCCAATTCTTGTCTTGAATAGGGAAAATGGTCTCCACGTTTATGCTATAGCCCGATCAGGAGAGATCACATCCCCAAATATCCCCCCTCCCCTCATTACGGATTACACCCGTCGACCAATTAGGAGAGACCCCACCCCTCATTATTCCCTGATAACAGCACACACCCGTCGATCAATCAGTAAGGCGCACTACTCTAATTACATCCCTACCGCTTTAATTGAAGCGCAAAAGGTGTGGTTTTTCTTGGTTGAGAAAAGAAGAGGGGAGGAGTTGAGGAACATTAATATAAGTTGGGAAAAGAGAAGGACCTATAACAATACAGTTATACTAATCCTACTCTCTGATTAGGTGTAAAAAGGTAGGTTTTGAAAAACAAACACAATATATATGAAAAAAGCAAGCAGACAGATACACAAATGAACCAACGCAAGGAAAAGAACAACTCAATAGGAACCAGGCTTCATGTATTTATCTGTGTTGATAACAATGACAGCAGGGCGTGTCCAACTCTTTGGAATTTGATCAGCCAAGTACACACCGACTGCGTGAGCCTTTGTCAGCTGGAGCACTTGTTGAACTTTAAGGCTGTTTATTGTCCGACCATACGTCTTCGTATGCGTTTGACGGTAAACTGGATACTAGTATAGGAGACACTGGCTCTTTATCAACTTCTTCCCCGACGTTAGCAGTCCTCTTCCTCGATGTGTTATTCACCATGAATAGTTTTTTCCAAGATGTTTTGGTGTTTCGTTTTTTGTTCAATAAACTCACATGTTCCTGTCGTTGTTTATAGAGCCAACGCTTGAGTCTCATGGCGTCATTGAAAGCACAGGAACTTCATGAAAACATCTCATTCGAACCAATTGTTTTGTTGTCTTACACTTGTAGAGAGTTCACAAAAGCGATGAGGTGTTCATGCAATCCAGTGAGCGATGAACTTGTGATCGAGTGCGATGATGGCTACTTCCTTTGGTTGAAAATTATCATCAAGATCCCGAAAGCCTACAATTTCTATTACATAGTCAATCATATTGCAGATTTAACAACGAGGATGAGGACTGTGAAGGAAGTAGAACTGTGTGAGATGAAGCAAATATTCCTTAGCAGTGATGCACGACGACTGAAGACTCTTGATTAAATACGTGGTTCATATATTGGTTTTCCCTTTTCATATAAAAAACCGTTGGCAGGTGTGCACAGAGGGTGTGTATTTCTTTATTCGTCAACTTGTTCGAACTGGTTTAGATGCTTGTCTTAAACGGGTTTAGAGATCTGTCTTTTGTTACAGAACCGGTTCTTCCCTTAACCGAAAAACCGTTGGCAGGTGTGCATTATTCTTTTTTGTGAGAAATATTTTATGCATGTTTGAACTGTTCTTGATGCGAGTGAAATCCTGTTTAACATTAAATCGGCTGCTATAGTCTGCAATAACTTGCTTTGCACCGTCGATTTCCAAGAAAATGTTGTATTCGATATAAAAAAAAAACAAACAATCAATCGTGTGTGCTAGTGCTTCTTCGAGTCGAACTCCAATTCTCAAAGAGCCGTGTTTCACAAGTTTCCAGTGTGAGTAACAGTGTGCTGATAAATCTGGTGGTAAATTAAATGCAAATAGATAGTGTCCATGAGCCTAATCATCGCGATCTATACTATTTCCTTAGTTGAAAAAATGAATATCACACCCTGTGAACAATGAGTGATACGCCTCAACATAGAGCTGATTCTCTGTGAAATCTGGTTGAATAGGTTTCGACGGAATGTGCATACCGTCGAGTGAGCGCAATATCATGCCTATTCAATAGCTGAGGCAAGAACTAGTACTCCGAACTAAAACTGCGAATCAAGAAGAACTGCGAACTGCTACTGGTCTCCTGGACCTAGAGTAGTAGTACTTATACTTGGATTTCCCGCAATAGAAATTTGTCTCGGGTGTGAAAAAGGGTGATCCTTGGGCGGATTCTGAGAGTATGGTATGGCGGATGACATTAGGCGGGTCCGTTTTTGTACGGTGCTATTACTGCGATCCATTTATACGTGATGCGACGGGCAGGCGCTGGTCATAGATATGTCTTCTAAACGAAGTGGAGTCGAGTCGGCCGAGTCTTTTTCACTTTTCTCAATATTCCTTGATTTAATACATATATTCGTAGTTAAAAGTTATTAACAGTTACTGGGACGTAACAATATTATAAACCTAAGTATATACTATACATATTACATTCTTGATTATATATATCAAATACAGTACTTAGAGAAAAAGGTAAATGGAAGATTACGAAAGCCATAACCAACTTAAGTATGAATCAGAGTAAATCTTTGTTCCCAGCGTTAGGTGTATATTTTATGTTTGTTCGTTTTTGCAAAGTAATCAAATACAGCGTCAGAAGATTTGGAACCTCAATAGATGTATATAAAGCAATATATGGATATGTAGTAATTCTAATGCAGATTTCAAACTTCTGAGTCACGAAATACAATACATAGTGGAAAAGTCTGGATCAAACACTGCTGCTCTCATAATAAAAATAATCATAAGCTCTCACTTTTCAGAACCAGATGTTTAAACTTTTTTTCAAGCTCAAGATAAATGTATACATAATTTGAATTCATTGTATTATAGATCGGTTGTCTTATCTTGTCTTTTAAAAAACTACAGATATGGCTACTCTGATTTGAAGGAGGTTCCAACCGGTGCCAGCGCTATATCTCCTGTTTAAAGAGGATTTGAACAGTTAATAGAAATTTATCTATTATTGTACCAGCAGAATACAAGAGATTACACAAAATGATATGAAATTACCTTGGATTACAGCAGATTAGTGAGATTAGGGAGATTACATGGAAGAGTGTGCACCAGATTACAACAGTGGTTAACCCCTCGGCATTGAAATTAGTGGCATTGATCCTAATCACAGGTTTATGACCGAAATTTAGTACGCGGTGTATTCTTTCGCTCCGTCATTTTCTAAACATGCGTTTAGATCATGTTTTAGGGCATTGTAGGTCGTGTACGTTTTTGGAAATGTAATTGTGCCTGTACACGTACTAAATAACGGCCTTTGACTTTACCCCATTGAGTTTATGAATTAAACTTGTATCACATTAGGCATAAGAAACGACCCTGTGATTAGGAACAACAATGTCGCTAATTTTCGCGTATCCAGATACTGGATATACATTTTGAAAAAGTGGTAAACATCACTTTCTTCATTGGTAAGTTCTGTTGCGGTCAACAGACGATTGACCATTTTCGTGGTTGTAGGCGTTTGCAATTCAGATAAAACTCAAAAATCGCAATTTTTCCAAACAAATTTATTTTTTCCTGGAATAACCAATCGCCTAATCTTCAAAGTTTATCTATTCGGGTTTCCAACTAGAGATTCGATCGCAATGAGCTCTCATTGCTCTGAAAATTTTTCAAGCGAAGGCCTTCAATTAAATCTATGTGATTGGAAAAAATCCATGATCATTCCCAATGACCTAGCAGATGAGGCCAAAGAATTCTTTTGGCCTTTTCTCAAAATTTTCCTAAAGAGAAGAAGATCTTCGATATTCTGTCACGGTAGCTATCAGTTAAGAGCAACCTATGCTGCAGAATTCTAATAACTATAATCAATTGGTCTATTTGATGGCGTCTACTTAATTCTAAATGAGGAAATAGGCAACCGTCTCCATAAAAGAAAGACCCTGACACTGTATGAAAAACATATTGAATAATTCTTTCGTTAGTCCACCACAATCGATTCCTAACTCTCCGATGGATTTTACGTCCAAGTTTTGGCTGACAATCTCTGTGAATGATGTAAGGAAAACCGAGCTGGTTTCTCTTACACTATACATAAAAACGAAAATAAATATTTGATGTATGAGTTTAAAATTTATAACTTCTGGAGTGTCTTCTTCAGTATCAGAATCTTCAACTGGCTGCAAAAATTCCACCCTCCTTATCCTCGACACAGTTGAAGGCTGCTGTGGCTCAATTGGGCTTTTGTCAAACTGTTGATTTGTTGGTGCATGGGATGGAGAATGAGCAGAGCTGTTTGTAGTAGTTACCACCACATTAGGTGCTGCATCAACAAGGGGTAGATCATTTGGAAAATCGTTCCGGGGTAGAGTTATCAGCCTTCTCTGTCTTAGTTCAGTCTCCAGATCTGATCCATCTCGAATATCTGGCAAAAATATGATCATTTTGCTCCTTTCTAATCTGGCCAACTTGAATCCACACATTCTCAACGATTGCTAGATGTGAGGAGGATAAAGTCTTACAATATTTTGCCTTATTTCCTCCCTTGCGCTGTCTCTGTCTACCTGGAGCATCTCTTCAGATTTACCTGTAAAATGTACAAAAATCTCATCAATCAGTAAATTCTTGTTTCCTAATTTTAAATGATTAATCCGATATCAAGTTCCCCAATTTGAAACTTAGAAATGATTCCACATGAGAGAACATAAACTCGAAATTTACGATTGATTGATTTAAAAGTGCGCTTGTTTCCCAATATCAAACTATCGTAACCGTAGATAATGCAAAATTATTAGAATGAAGCGTAGCAGGATATGCAATATTAGTATGATAACTTTTCGGAAGAATGTACGGATGGAGAAAATCAATA
>WSXT02175453.1:0-22051 GCA_011762715.2 Neuroterus valhalla | reverse complement strand
CATTGAAAATTCCTACACTTATCTACGTAAGGGGGGGGGGAGGGTCGAAAGTTGCCTAGAATTCAGCAACGTAGTTTATGGATGACCCCTAATCCTTTTCTTTACATCAGATATTTCAAGTCATTTGAAATATGGAAAACTTATGAATTGAAGAAACAATTTTTAAAAACAAGTAAAATATCAAACATAAGTTTTCAATTATCAAACCTATTTTGTTGCATAATTTTGAAGCTTTAAAACAGATCCAAAAGAACTTCGAACATTTATATATAAAATCCAAACCAATGCCCTTCAAACTTAAATAATCCATGAATCTCATACTCACATCTAAATGGCAAGCTGTGGACACAAATTCGGTTATCTACAGAAATGCTAACAACGGCAGCTTCGGCACTGCTGGTTATCGCAGGACCGTCATTTCTTTTTGGAAGAAATTCTAGGCCAGTAACGAACATGCTGTGAGCACCAACAACATGAAGAACCCTTTGTAAGCTAAAGGCTATAAACATATCTACACTTCCGGAGAACATGGTTCCAACCGCCACAAATCTGCCATTATCTGATACAGCCAACGCTGATAAAGTTTCTTTGAATGACACGGATTTGACAACAATCCCGGATTCTGTGTCCCAAAGCTGAAGATAACTTGGATTTTTCCCAACAGCTGCATTGGACAAGGTGAACAACTGTGTCTTCGGAGATTTTTCCTCAGACTTCCTGAACCGACATCTTTTATACAAGTATTTTGCATTTCCTAGAGGATTCCAAGTGAGTTCCTTATTTTTGGTACCGGTTGTCACATCCCACAGAATAGCTCTACCGTCTTTGGCAATTGAGGCAAGGAGATTTCCTTCAGGGTTAAAGTCCATATCGTCTATTTCCTTGGTATGAGCTTCCAGGTCGTGAAGTTTAAGGAGCTGGGGGAATTTCCAGATTCTGACGCGACCATCAGTTCCTCCAGTGACCATAACTTTTCCAGAAGAATTCACTCGCACGATTCTTTGTAAAGCTTCTTTTTCCCTGAGAATAAACATTTGATAAAAGGATATTAAATAGGGCTTTTTGGCTAGAAAAGGAAATATTTGAATTTGAAGAAAATAACGTAACTCACCCGAAATCTGTCTGAATACTGTCCATTGCCTTGACATGCAACTGCAACTTTCTGCTCTTAAAATTGAAATTACTATCCTTGATTTCTTCGATCCTCTCGGTATTGTTACCTACATTTTCTTCACTTTTTTCGCTCTTTTTTCTCTGTCTAATACCTTCTGAGTTAGGAGTTTCTGATTTCTTAGGAATTTCTCCATTTTCTAATGCTACAACTCTTGAGTGTACATTGTATAATTGGCAGTGACTTTCTTGACCTGCTACAATCCATGTTTTTTTCCCGTCATTGTAGGTGGCACAATTCATTACAACGCTAGGACCTGTTTCATGTCGGGTTACTTCTTCAGCGATAAATTGAACTCCGTCATGTGATAATTCAAAAATTTCCTGCGAATTATTTCTACAAACTTAGGAACGTCTTTTTACACAAAAATATTTCTAAATCTCAAAGAATATATTTTAAAATTTATAGAATCATATTAGTCTATTCAATAGTAAAACAAATCTTCAAAGACTGTTAACTCATAATTATTATCATTATTTTACTGTGAAACACTTGTCAAACATTCATTTAGGTTATGTTTTTAAAAATAAATTACACTTACGAATCCATTTGCTACTCCAGTTTTTGAGGAACCTCCTCCACCTCCTACGAGAATATGCCTATTCGTTAACATTTGTATAGTATATAGGGGAAAATTAACCCTGGCCAGCAGGCCTCCTTTATTTTTTCTTGGCATATTGTACGAAATCAACAGGGACTGAATGAACGTACGTGTCACTGTGTCTGCGAAAAACTTTACTCTCTTGTCCGACCTGTAACGCTGTTTTGAACAGCTAGAACTTCAAGTTTACACAAATATTGAATTCACATTTCAAGTTCCACGTTTCATGTTGGGTATTCCGTTATTAAATATTTGATCGACTGACATTCTAATCTAATAATCCACGATTCTATTTTTATGACCCGCTACGAGCACTACCCCCACTAACACACACGGAAATAGGATCGAATCGAGATAAGCACAGATAACAGAAAATGAATGACAATATCAAAAATTTTCATTTTGTTTCTAACTTTAAACTTTTCAGCCTGTTCGGGTTGTTTCAGGTTGTTTAGAAATGTCAGATGAACCTGTTTACCATCTGTTGGGTTTCAACGGTTTTGAACATAGCTTATGTTTTATAGGCTAGGTTTCCCAGTCGGTAATTAAAAAAAAAATTAATACATTTTCAAATAATTACAATTTTGAACTAAGTAGGCAATTTTTAGTCATCAGATGCACACAGGTGAATATTTTGTAAGTGTCGAAGGTTTTAGAAGAAAAAATCATAAATATTGCAAGGAATTAGGAACCGAACTTTTATTTTATAAATTTTCTTGCCAACATTATTCAAAGTTCTTGCGAAATAGATCAAATATAATTAGATGGTAGAGAATATGAGAATAATTGTGAAATTATCATTAAATATATAGTATGATCCAGCTGCAAGTCCCATTTTGATTTTGATTGCATTCAATTGCATTCGATTGCGTATTTCGTAGAATACCAAAGATTGAGTCTGTATACTGTCACATTCGCATTTTCACATATGATCAGTCGACGTCACCGCACCGAGCGGTAAGGACAAGATGGCAGGAGCAATAGCCCGTTATTTTCAAGTTCCAACAAAACAATTAGGTGAGTTACAGCCCTTTTTTGTTTACAATTATCTTTTGAAAGGTGAAACAAAGAATTATATTTTCCATTGTGTGATTTCCACTTAGTTTTGAGCTACTTCCGTAGTAAATTTCACGGTCTGTCAAGGTTATGTAATTTGAGATGTGAATTTTGTCAAAAGGTCTTCTTGGACCGTTCCTGAGTGGTCAACAGACTAGAACGCTTGCTGATGCTGCTCCAGAAGGAAAGGTAAATATATATCTTTTTTGGTAGTTTGAATCATTCAATTCGGTGCAGTATATACTTCGTGCTCTGAATGGGGAGCACAAAATAACAACATGGCATCTGTGGAATTACGCATCAGACAGGATGTGTACATATTTTGGAGCATTTTTATTTTCTATGAAAATAAATTGTCTTTCACAAATTAGTATTTTGTGTGTAAGTTTTATTATGATTAAATGATTGAGCATAGGATACGAATACTCAATATAATAGTATAGTAATTCTGAAAGAATATATGCCTCCATAAAATATTTTGAGACTTGAGAAATAAAATGCAGAATAAATCAAAATTTCTTCTCCACGTAAATCAGTGGACACAAAAATATCAGTCATAACATTATAAATTTTAACCATACTGTAATCGATAATGAGAGTAATTTAAATAAGTGAGACGCCGTAAATTAACGCCTTTTTCTTAAAATTGCCTCGTTATTCAGTAGTATTTTTATGTTTTTTTCCCATAATTAATGTGGAAATTATAAACCACTTTTTATGAAGTTTAGTTATATACAAATAAAATCTATATGACGTCTTACGGTCATCATAAATTAAAAACAAAATAGAGCTAAGAAACTATCCTTAAACCAAATTTTATTTTTATAAAAAAATCCTTGACATTCCTTTACGTTCCGGTAACACTACGTGCTGTTCTCAAGAGTTTTTATCTAAGTACAATTATAATTAAATCAGTTATGTTAACAAAACAAAGTTAGATGAAATAATAATTTCTCAAATAAATAACAAATTTTACTTGGGTTACACGTAGTTTGAGGTAATTGAACATGGATTTTTAGAAGTTTATTCTATTACGAAGATCTTGAAGATTGTTGAAGGAACATTAGCGTGCCAAAAACTCAGTCAATGGTTTCTTTAGTTGTGGTGAATGGAACTGTTCCTAATGGCACTGTTTTCTCTTTCAATAATAAATTTTATAAACGAATTTCGAGTTGCCCAATGGGTCGCCTTCAATTCTAGTTGTTTCTGAATTAGTTTTACAAGATGTTGATAAAAGAGCTCTAGATTTATAAGATTCCACTTCTATTTTGTTTAAACGATATGTTATTTATATTTGAGCTATTGTTCCTACTGACAAAATCGAAGTTTCTAAAAATCTATCTAATAGTATTGAAAATTGCATAAATTTCACTCATGAATGTGAGATCATAATGCTATTAACCATCTTGATTTATGAAATATTAAAACTCTAAATGGTGATTTATTGACAAAATGGCGTATAAGAAACCTTCTTGGTCTAGAAAATATTCAAAGAACAATCTAAATAATTTATGGTTAGTTAATGGATCTGTTAAATAAGGTGAATGCCAATTTAGAAAAGAAAATTGAAATCAGTTAAAGACAACTTGAACACATGATAATTATTGCTCAATTTATTTAATTATATTATTACTTAGCGCATTCATTAGATTTACTGTAACAGCTATAAAATAAATGAATAGATTGATAAAATATATTTGATTTGGAAGTTTCTTTTCACAAACTGAAACCGTAATTATGAATCAAATTTATTGAAGTATTATCAGGGTGGCGTCTTGACGGGGAGACCGGGAAAAAACCGGGAATTTACTTGACTTAACCTAGACTATTAAAGATTCCTCCAAAAAAAATACGAGAAATGACCGCTTTCTTTTTATGCATCAGAAAGATATCTTATTATTTGAGTTAGAGAATGTAGCGCTCCTTTAATCTGATTCTCAAAACATTTAAATATATTATATCTATACGTCATGAGAGGAATAATTTCTTCTTTTTCCATTAATAGAAAAGCGTTTTGAAAATTTGTTGGTCTGTGAGATTTTTCTAGCTGACTCAAATTTGATAATCGAATTGATAATAGCCCAAACCTACAGAAAGAATAATTATCTTCATTTAAAAAAAAAAAATGTGTTTATCACGATTTATTTGCTTTTTCTTATTTATCAAAGTTCCCTCTTCTTAATTTTAAATAAATAAAGCACTTTAAGCAGTCTTTAGTTGTAACTACTTTTCGAAAAGCAATTCATCTTTTTTGGTGAAAATTCAAGTATTAACTTGAACATTGATTTCTGAATCTGAAAATTGAAGTATTTCTTTGAGGATGAACTTCGTGGAAAATTTGCCTTTCCTGTAGAAAATTAATCTTTATGGTCAAAAATTAATCTTTTTGCTTAGAATACATCTATTCATTTGAACATTCATCATTATATCTGAAAATTTATCAGTTTGGTTGAGAATCAATTACTTAAACTGAAAATTCAACACTTTATTTTTAGTGAAAAATTGATTTTTTTCTTGTTCAAAATTCGACATTTCGGTGAAAGTTCGTCTTTTTGAATTAAAAATTAAATTATCTCGTTGAAACTTCACATATTTCGTTGAAAAATCGATTTTTTGTAAAAAATTATCTTTTTCGTCGAGAGCTAATATTCTTCTTCAAAAATTTTTTTATACGGTTAACAATTCAAGTTATACAGTCAAACATTTTTTATTTTAGTCGAACATTCATCTCGTTGAAAACTCTTGTTTGGTTTAAAATTAATTTTCCAAGACAAAAATGTCATTATTCCCATTTTTTTTATATGTTTAATGTTCATCATTTCAGTCTTTCTGGTTTAAAATTCAACTACTTCATTTAGGAATTTACAATTTCATTTGATTCTTCATCATTTTTTGCATAAATGTAATAATTTGTTTGACAGTTTTTTTTGTTATAAGGAATTTTTCTAACTGAAAATTTGACTTATTCCAGTTTAGAATTCCATAATTTCTTTTAGAAATCTATTTGTTTAGTTGAACATTTATTTTTTTCAATTCAAAATTTGAATAGGAAAATTTTCATTTCATAATTTTTTTCAGTAAAAGTTAATTTTTATGTTTGAAAACTGAACACCTCCAGTTAAAGATTCTTTTTTGTAGTATAAAACACTTATGCTTGGGTTAGAATTGACTTTTAAACTACAAATGTTACTGTTCCATTTTTGGTTGAAAATGATTATTTTTTTACTTGGGAATTGGACTATTCTGTTGAAACAATATATTTTTTCTTAGAAAATGATTCCTTCTATTTGGAAAATAATCTTCTCGTTTGAATATTTACCTTCATGGTTGGAAATTGAAGTGCGCCAGTTAAATATTTATCTTTTCAATTGTAAATTCATCTTGATGTTTTGAAATTCATCTGTTCTGGTTAAAGATTAATAATAACGTTTGAAAATCCGTCATGTTGGTTGGAAAATGAACTATTTTGTTCGAAATCTGTTGTGTTTTTTTTTCTGTCTTAAATTCATTTTTTTTTAATTTCGTAACTTTAACTGTTCCAATTTTTTTCAAATGATTTTTTTTTGTTGAAAAGAAGAGTATTTTTTTCGAAATTGATTTATTTTGCAATGTTTGATAAAGGATGTTTAGAATGAACTTCATGAATAAAAATAAATGTTTGCGTTTTGCGACAAATATAAATATGTTACTCCCAGTTGATCGAGAAAATTGAAAAACATGACCGGGAAGAACCGGCAAATGACCGGGAATTTGGAATCGTCCGCTGAATCGTCACCCTGCTCCCATTCAACGTCCAACAATCAAATTCATATCTGAAATTCCTGACAATAAAATGAAATACCAATAATCCAACGATTATTCTTGGACACAAACCGTCAAAAAATAACTGAGTTGGATCTCAAGGGAAGAGCATTCTAGGTTCCTTATCGGTTTTGACTTACTGAAGAGCTCACTACTTTGAGAAGGGCGTTGAGTGTGAAAAAAAGAGAGAAGGAAGGATTTTCGGAGGCTGCCTTCTCATTTATCTTTCGTTTTTCAAAATTTTTATATTGTTTTTCGAAATTCCAATAGAGACATTTGAAGATGTTTGTCCAAATGTCATCATTAGATTTTTGTTTTAATTTGAATTTACAGAAATTTCAGATATGAAATTTTAATTAGCTGAGCTCCTGTATTTGCAATTTTTTATTCCTTTAGGCACTAAAGATCTCTTAAATAACACTATAATTTAACCAAGTTTCGTTAAGATCCAAGGGCTACTTGTAGATCCTAATATATCTGACAAACACCGATCTTTTGTGAATTCATATATTTGTCGAATTTATTATAAATACAAGTATTGCACACGAGACCTAGAATGTTGAACAATTACAACGATAATACAAAAATAGAGTCTTTAAACTGTATTGATAACAAATTTTAAAGGCCGAGAATTCTCTACAAACAGAGAACATAAGGAGATTCTTCACAAAAAAGAACAATGAATTCTTTTAAATAAAATCCTATAGCTTTGTGTTTATGGAATGTAATTCCTAACGCTTACATGTCCTATATGTTCAAATTAAAATATTGCCTCTTTCAACAAAATAGATCAATTTTCTGCCAATTAGTTAAATCTTTAAGCACAAAGGATCAATTTCAACTATAAGGGGGATTTTGCAACTTGAATTACGAATCTTTAACCAGAAATATGAATTTTCAAAGAAGGTAGGTCAACTTTCAACCAAGTAGTTTAATTTTTAACCAAACAAGACGACATTTCTACTTGATGGAAAAAAAAATCGCTTCCAAGTTGTTGAATTTCTACGTGTAAAATATGAATTTTCAACAAAATATGAAGAGTGTTCATCACACAGATAAATATTCAATCACAAAACAGAATTTTCAACAAAATACATGAGTTTACAATAAATTCTTGAATTTTTTAGTAAATCAAGAGCAATTGCGAGTTGAAAAAAATTTCACCCAAAAAAGTTTTTTAAAAGAGAAGAATCTCCACCCGAAAGAATGCATTTTTGACAAAATAATAAAATTTTTGTCCAAAGAGATGAATCTTCAATTAAATATTTAACTCTTTACGAAACATAAACGTTTTTCACCCGAAAGTATGAATTTTGAACAAAAAGAATGATTTTTCAAGCAAATAGTCAAATTTTTAACCAAAATAGTTCAATTTTTAACCCAAAAGAACAAATTTACAACTAAAAAGGATTGATCTTAATCAGAATTATTGAACTTTTAACAAAATAATTAGAATCTCAATCAATTAAAATGATTTTCAACCAAAATTTTAACCAAAAAAGATATTACAGTCAAAGAATGATTTTTCAACCAAATTGTAGAATTTTTTACAAATCAGATTGATCTTCAGCAAAGGAGATGAATCTATACTAGAAAAAATAGTTTTAAAAAAATGTATGTAATCTCAACCACATTGTTGGGGTAACTACAAAAATAAACTTTTTACAAAATCCATGAATTGGCAACTGAATATTCGAATTTTTAACTAAAAGAGATACATTTTCCACAACAAATTATCTTCAGAATATATTAATTTTCATAATGTTGAAAGATGGAGTTGTATCGACCCTCAGTTGAAATAATATTTGTATGTTGTACATTATTTGCAGAAATAAATCACTGATGAGGGCCCATAACCCAAAAAGACGAATTCTCTTCAAAACATTTGGGTTTCACTCCAAAAATTCGAATATTCAAGAAGAAAGATGATTTTTAACCATATAGTTTCATCTTCTAACAAGTTAGTTGGATTTTTAAGAAAAAAGTAGAACTTGCTAACGAAAAGAGGAATTTTCGAGCCGAAAAAACGAAATTTCCAGGAAACTAATAATTT
Source organism: Neuroterus valhalla (assembly GCA_011762715.2). Lineage (NCBI taxonomy): Eukaryota > Metazoa > Arthropoda > Insecta > Hymenoptera > Cynipidae > Neuroterus > Neuroterus valhalla. The sequence continues at coordinate 13,369 of WSXT02175453.1, read as the reverse complement.
AGAGAAAAATAATTGAATTTTCAACCGAAAAAGGTGTTAAAAAAAATTAATTAAAAAAAATAAAGTATTAAAAACACGGTTGAATTTCGCAACGAAAAATGTAATAGTTGATATTTAAACCAAAAAATATTTCTGTTTTAAAAAAGCAACAGTTGAATTTAACCACAAAAGCGGGATTTTGAAAGTTATGGTGTAATTCCTAACTAAAACAGATTGAGTGTCGGGAAAAATTATTATAATTAATGAAGTAATTAATGAAACTGATTAATTCCATCTAACATTGTTTTTTACCATTTGAACTGCGATCGGCTCTTTGATAATTTTGTGGATGAATCGATCTTGCTGGAGGTGTTGGGCATTCTTTGGGCGAAGAATTTGGTGAAGTCGGTTTTGCACCTTGTTTGTTTGTTTTGAGTTGTGATAGTTGAGTTTTTCTATATTCCTCGAGGTATAGTAAAAACTCTCTATAGGTTACGTAATTCTAAAAAATAAAAAAAAACGTTAAGTAATCAAAGAAAATGTATGCTGTTTTCAAATTTATCTGGGTGGCGATTTGACTTTGAAATCTGGAAATGACCTGGATTTTTTGATCCCTCAAAAACCTTAAAAACTGTAATCAAATGTAAACATGATTTAACTGCAAGGAAACTGTGATCTGAATCCAATATAATTCATCTCGATTATTCATTTAATTTATTTTTTTCTCTTTATTGATGAATCTTTCATACTCATGATCATACAAGTATGAGTCGCTCAAAAAAAATTCTGTAAAAATGAGAATTCAATATTATCTATAAAGTTCTATTTAATAAATAAAAATACGTATTGGTTTTAATTTTCCCTAGAACACAATTTGAACTTGAGGGAACTGGAATGACCTGGAACTTAAAATGTCATGAATTCCTATCTGGAATAATTGTTAATGATTAATTATGATTTCACCTTGTCTTCACCAGCCCAATTTCGATTCGTTGGTTCTGTGAGACCCAGCAAATCAATCCAGTGATAATAGTCCTCTGTTTGATTACCATACCAGTATTTGATTATGACAAAACTGAAAAGATTATTGAATCAAATTTAATTTCGTCTAGTAATTTGAATCATCTTTTTGAAAATGTTTTCCTTTTTAATCTTACGCTAGACCATCGTCGACCATTTTTTGTACTTCCGGACAGGACATGAGTTCCATAAACTCCGGATTTTCTGGATTTCTTTTTACATCCACCAATTGCCATGGGGCTATCAACCCAAATCTGACACATTTTAGAACATCCAGCATGTATATTTTTCTCTCTTCCCAATCGTACATCAACCATCTCACAGCTGACATCAAAACTTCCATTTCACTAAAAAAATTATTAGTATAAAAAATTAGGTCAAGTATTGCCTTCTGGCAAAATATGCCGAATTTTTATTTTCACTTCCGGCATAATTTTCCGGATAGTAATTCAAAGATATGATGTAATTATATGAATTTCTTTCTGTGTTCTCATAACTTGGAGTGATTTTGAAAAGTCCTTTCGTATACATGATGTTTTGAATAGTGTCTCTTTCTGAGCAATTTAGAAGCTTGGTTTTATCTAAATTATTCTGACAAAAAAATTCAGTACTTGGTTCTCTAAACCTCGCAATTAAAATAATACAACAAAAATTCTTTGAAATGTTTAAAAAAAATTGAAAGTACTGATTTTATTTCACAAGTAAGGCATTCGAATGCAGGGCTAGGAGGAAAATATCTCTTCCCTTCTCAACCCTTTTCTTGTTATTTCTCTTTTACCCCTCTATGGATTGGAAATTCAATACTCTCCTGAAAAACACGTCGTTCTAAATTAAATTTTATCTGGTTGAAGTTTAATATTGTTCGTTGAAAAACCCAACTATTTGGTCGGAAAATCAGCTTTCTTGGTGGAGAGCTTAACAACATTGTCAAATATTCATTAAACTCGTTAGAAATTCAAATATTTTGTTGGAAATAACTTATTCAACGAAATAATAATTTCATTAAAAGTTATTTTTTTTAGCTGGGCATTCAACTAATCCTTCAATGATTGAAAGTTTTTTTTACAATTTAACAATTTGATTGAACATATTTGTATTTTGTTGCAAATTCTAATTTTTTTCTGTAGGAAGTTATTAACCTCAATCGAAAATTCAACTTCATCATGGTGGCGACTTGACCAGGAAACCGGGAAATGACCGGGAATCAAAATGAAAAACCGGGAATTTACTTGACTCAACCTAGACTATTGAAAAATTCTACCGGAAAAATACGAAAAATGACCGTTTTTTTATTAATCAAAAAGTGATCTTATCATTCTGAAGAATAAATATTTCTGAATTATGATATAATACTTGTTCACATTTTTCATTGCAAATTCATCCTTTTTTAGTTGAAAACTCAACTACTTGTTCTAAATTTAAACTTGTTTGTTGAAAATTAAATTCTTCTGTTAAAGTTGCATCATTTCGATTTAAAATTCACCTCTGGTTGAAACTGTAACTACTTTGTTGGAAATCTATTAATCTTTTTTTTTGTGAAATTTCAAGTATTTAGTTGAACATTGATTTTTAAGTTGAAAATTAAACGGTTTCTTTGAGAATTGATGCACTTCGTGGGAAATTTGCCTTTTTCGTGAAAAATAATTCTTTACGGCTAAAAATTAATCTCTTTACTAAAAATACATCTATTCCCGTTAAAGATTCATAATTATTACCTGAAAATTCATCAGTTTGGTTGAAAATCAATTTCTTTAATTGAAAATCCAACTATTTCATTTTTAGTAGAAAATTGATCTTTCCTAGTTTAGAATTCGGCAATGCGGTAAAGATTTGTCTTTTTGGATTGAAAATCTAATAAATTCGTTGAAAATTTACATATTTTGTTGAAAAGTCGATTTTTTGGTACAAAATTTTCTTTTCCTTCGGAAGTAAATATTTTTCTTCATAAGTAATTCTTTTTTACGGTTGACAATTCAAGTTATACAGTTAAACATTTTCTCATTTCTCTTAAATAATTCCTGGACCAGTAATCATTAAATCACCATCTTAAATTAATTTTTCATTTTAGTCGAACATTTATCTAGTTGAAAATTCTTATGTTTGGTTCAAAATTAATTTTTCAAGACAAAAATGTCAATATTCAATTTTTGTTTGAAAATTTTTTATTTCCTAATTCAAATTTCAACCATTTTGCTGAAAAATAGTTTTTTTGGTTGAAAATTAAATTATTGTAAAAAATTGAACCATTCTAGTTGAAGGTTAATCATTAGAGTTGAAAATTCGTCTTTCTGGTTTACAATTCAACTTTTTTAGTTGAATATTTTAAGGTTTATTTGATTCATCATTTTGTATCAAAATGGACTAATTTGTTTAAAAGTTAGTTTTTTTTTGGTTGTTGAAAGTCGTTTTTTTTTCTTGTAAGTATTTTTTTCTATGTGAATATTTCACTTATTCCAATTGAAAATTCCATAGTTTCAGTTAAAAATTCAATTGTTCAGTTTAACATCCTTTTTTTCAATTTAAAATTTGAGTACTCAAATTTTCTCACAATTCTCTTTTTCAGCGAGAGTTAATTTATCTTTTTGGAAACTCAAAACTCATTCAGTTGAAGATGCTTTGTTCTTAGCCTAAAACTCTTATGCTTGGTTTGAAATTGTTCTTTTAATCTAAAAATTTTAGTGTTCCATTTGTGGAATGAAACAGTTTTTTTTTGTGTTCAAAATTCGACTATTTTGTTGAAACGTTCATTTTTTCTTGTGAAAATTATTCTTCCTACTTGGAAAATAATCTTTATGCTTGAATATTACTCTTCATGGTTGATAATTTAAGTGCTCTAGTTAAATGTTTATCTTTTTATTTGAAAATTCGTTTTCTCAGTTAAAAAATGAACTGTTTGGTTGGAAAATTGTTTTTCTTTGTTATCGTAAATTAATGTTTTCAATTGTAAGTTTAACTGTTCCAGTTCTCTTGAAAGAAATTATATTCTTTGTCGAATATTTGAATATTCTCTTCAAAATTGATGTATTTTGCAATTTTTGATCTGTTGTGTTAAAGGATGTTTAGAATTAACGTCATGAATAAAATTAAATGTTTGCGTTTTGCAACAAATATAAAAAAAATTTGATGAAAAGTTGGCCTGTTGGTAGAAAATTCTATTATTTTCGTAGAAAATACAACTGTTTTCTAGAAAATTCACCTCTTTGGCTCAAAAATTAAACAATATGGTTGAAATGCGTTTTCCTTTTTGACTGAAGAATCTTCGCTGCTTGGAAATTCAACTTTTTTCGTAGAAAATCGTCTATCTGGTTTGAAAATCCATCCTTTTGATGGAATATTTATCTTCCTTGTTAAAAAATGCAAGTGTTTGGTTGAAAATTAATCTGTTTTGCTGCAGGGTTTCAGTTATTTTATTAAGAATTCTCGTTCCTTAATAGGATTAGGCTGGTTTTTATGTTAAATTAAAACCTTTTTTCGTTTAAAACATAAATTATTACATTCTCTTTCGATGATTTATCTTTTTGGTTTCATTTGACTGTTTTTCATTTAAAATCAAAATGATTCCTTGGCTGAAACATCAGCTATAATTTTTTTTCGTTACTTTTTTTTCAAGATTTACACTTCAGCTAAATAGTCAACTGTATAGTTAAAATTTATTTTTTCAGTCACACTGCTACTGTTTCGTTGAAAATACAACTGTTTTGTCAGACATTTTGGACTAAGAATTCGAATGTATTCCAAAAAATTCTTCTTTTCGGCTCTAAAGTTAAAGCATCCAGTTCAACTATTTCGTTGGAAGTGCAACTGTTTAATTGCTAATTAATTTTTCGTTGTTGGAACTTCAACTACTTGATTTAAAATTCATCTTCTGGAGTTTAGCAGTACGAACATTTTGTTGAAAATTTGATTTTGTCTTTGAAAATCCAACTTTTTTTGTTATAAATGTACAAAAAGCTACAATTCAAGTCTAGTAAATAAACAGTTTTCTGTTTATATACTTATAAAATCTATAATTTTTGTAAAATTGGAAGAGAAGAACATTAATTTGATTCCTAAGTCAAAAAGAAACAACAATTCAGACAAAAATCTTCAGGTTTTAAACAAATTTCTTCAAATTCTTCAGAAATCGCAGACCTGAAATCCCCAGAAGAAATCCCCAGACCTGAAAGCACGTTCAAAGATGCCTGAAGAAAAATTGATATCCGTCCAAATGTGCCTGAAGAGAAAATTAAAATTGACAAAATATGCCGGCAGAGAATGCTCAACGTGAATATTATTGCTAGGATATGTAAATAATTGACGGATAAATATGTTCTCTCCTGGCATATTATATCGTCAACGAAACTGAATTCTAAAGAATTCCAAAGGATTCATAGGTAATTCCAGAAAGTTAAAGAATTCATAATCAGCAAGATATGCCGGAATATCGAATTTAATTTCAGTTACTACTTTCTGGAAGAGAAAAATATGCCAGGAGAAAAAAATTATGACTTAGAATGGAAAAAATAAAAAATAATCCTGCTGCTGGATGGTTCAACCTGTGGAAATTCAAGGAAGGGTTTACCTGTTAACGCATATGTAATTTGATTTTAAAAGCAGGCAAAGTTCATCAACTGAAAGTTCCAAAAAGTCCTTTGTACTGACGAGCATTAGAAAAAATTTCATTATTCTTGGTACCATTAACTCCATGACTGCGGTGTTACCAATTTTTCGAGCTTCCAAATATAAAAGAAAAGCTGTATCTTCTGTAAAGAGGTCATCATTGTCTATGAAAGCCCAGCATTGTTCTTCCAATTCTGCAAAATGTCGGTAATTAATAATATATATCAATTTCTATTTGGTTTTTTTTTGTACTTTATTGAATTAATTTGGATTCAGTGGATTTGTTTTGAATTTAGCTTTTTTATTTTTGATTAAGTTCATGCATTCTAAACGTTGTCGTTTCATTTGGATTTAGTTAATTTCTTGGTTTATAAAGGTAAACGTCACAGTAAATGCTTTTTATCTGATTTGAATTAAATGAAATTCCTTTCGATAATATGAAATCCTAAAACAAATAGATTCAATCGTTTAATATTACTTGAAACATCTTTTTTGACAATATATTCAAATCATAAACAAGTTTTACGATTATACAGTTCATTCCGGATTACCTCGATTTGTTTTGGATTGATTTGATTCATATTGGATCCAATTGATTTAATTTGATTCCAATACATTTATTGTTTTCTTAATTCATTGCATTCATTTGGATTTCACTGAATTAAGTTGGATTCATTCGTATTTTCGGATTTACTCGTGATTATTTGGGTTTGGTGGATTTTTTGGATTTGGTTCATTTCTCTTGGACTAACTTGAATTGTTTTGGATTTTCGATTTATCTTATTTCGATTCGTCCATCATTCTGAATTTATTCAAATTTTTTAAGTATGTTTCTATTTATATGAAGTCATTTATTTTGGATAGTTCGGATTCAGTTTAAATATTCGGATTTAATTGATTTTTTTATGTTAAGTGGATTCATTTGGCCTGAATTTAATTTGTTTCTAATTAGGCTGAGTTATATTGGATCCTGTTGATTTCTGTTGAATAAGGTAGATTTATTGTTACTATCTTAATTGGATTTATTTAGACTTGATTCAATTTATTTGGATTCACTCGAATTTTCTGATTTATTCAAAATTATTTGGAGTTCGATGATTTTTTTTATTGAGTAGAAGCATTTAGATTTGTTCAGACTTAGCTGTTTTTTTTTTATTTAATAGATTTTCTCCTGAATTAGTAAATTTCTTGCTTTGTGGCGATTGAATTTTCTTTGGATTTATTGGGATTTTACTAGTTTAATTTAAATTTGTCTGGATTGAGTTTTCTGGATTTTTTTATTTATTTCGGATTCGCTTGATTATTTTCTGAATCAAGTTGATTTATTCCTCGTCGAGTTTATTTCTTATGGATCAAGTGAATTATTTGCTTCTTTTTTACAATTTGTACTTAGATTTATTCAGATCCAGTTGATTTTTTAAATATTTATTCAGAATTTTGTTTATTCTTTTGGATTAAGTTGGATTCATATGAATTTTTTTAGTTGCTTTCGATTTATTTGGCATAAGTTGTTTTTTTTATCCATTTGGATCCAGTTGAATTTGTTTGGATTTATATTGATTGAGTTGTTTGTGTCTAATTGATTTTTTTCACTAAGTTAATTCTTTCGGATTCAGTATAGCTATTCGAATTTAGTCTGTTGATTTTGAATTTAGTTTCTTCGTTTTGTACTGAATTGATTTGTTTCGAATTCAGTTTATTTATTCAGGATTTAACTGATTTATATCAGACTGATCAGATTTGTTGATTTTTTTTTGCAATTGCATCTAATAGAATAGATTTGGATTGTTGGTTCATTTAGAACTTTTTTGATTATCTGGGTGTCTTAGGATTTTTTTAGGCTTGTTCGGATTAATTTGGAGTTGGTTGATTTTTTTTCTTATTTATTTGGATTTATTCGATCTTTTGAGGATAAGTTAATTTCTTTTTAATTTTATTTATTGCATTTATTTGTATTTATTGATTTTCTTGGATAATTTTTGTTTGCTTCGGTTTCATTTCTCTCCATCCAGATAATTTTTTCTGTTTAGTTAATTTACTTGAATTCTCGGATTTGTTTGGGTTTTTTTGAATTAATTCATGTCTATTTAATTTATTTTGGATTCAATCAATCAATAATTTTGATCAATCTGATTCGTTTTTAATTGAGTCTGTTTATATTGGATTTATTTGAATTTTTTTGAGTCAGGTAATTTTCTTTTATTAAGTGGACTTATTTGAATTTGTTCAGATTGAATTGAATTATTTTGGATTTGATTGAATTTGGTTGTATATGTCTAGCTTATTTTTTCATCAAGTTGATTTGTTTGGATTTCGATAAATTATTTCGATTGAGTTGATTTATTTTGGTTCCAATCAATTTGTTTGGGATTAACTTGATTTCTCTTGGATTGTGTGAATTCATTGTTTATTGCAATTGAGAGATTTATTCTAAGGTAGTTGATTCATTCCATTTATAGTGTTTCAATTGTATTTAGTTTGATCATTTCCAATTTTTTTGAATGCGTTCGAATTCAGTTGCTTGTGTTTGGTGGATTTTTTTATCAAGTTGATTTGTTTGGATTTAGTTGATTTACTTTCCATCATGTCAATTTTGTTCAAAATAGTTGATTTATTGCTTTGTAACGATTGTATTTCTTAGATTAAAATGTATTCGTTGTTATTCATTTAGATTCAATTCGGTGTTCTTTGGGTTCAGTTGATTTTTTTTATTAAGTTAATCTATTTTTATTTAGTTTATATGCTTGGATCTGCTCAATTCATTTTATTTCATACTATCAGTGAATATCTAATACACACCCTTAATACCAAGGTACTGAGCAGCTACGAAAATTTCAAGAATATTATCTCGTCTAAGAAGTTGACAGCTCTCATATGTTGGGTTTATCATCCAGTCGTAAATAATTGAAAAGGCTTTTGATGTGACGCTGCTCTGTTTCCAAAACACATGAAAAATAATGATAATTAAAAATATTTTGAATTTTGAAAAAATAATATAAAAGTTTGAAATAATTGAAATTCAATTTCATTCCTGAAGGATGGAAAATTAAGAAAAACATTATAATTAACAATAATATTCATTCTTTCTATTTTTCACATTCTCATCAGAGAAGGTATTAGATTTGTTCAAACTTACTCCCGTCAAATCGACCTCTTTGCTATTTTTTTCATCAAAGAATGCACTGTAACTCTGAAGTACAATCAAGTGACAATGAAATTCATCTTCTTCGAGTCGGACGATGCAATCTGCATTTCTTAAAAATAAGATAGAAAAATGTTTTTAAGTTATAGATATATTATGTAGTATTTAATTATAGTTATATGTGAAGAGACATTTTTTTTGATAAAAACTTTCAGGTGCACGTGTATTGCTAATTAACAATAGAGTGAAGATTGAAATGATTTTGTAACTTATTTCTAGATAACAGTTTATAAGATTTAAAAAAATGAACGCATGATCTAAAAACTGGGCGAAAAGTCAAATTCACAATTTCGAAAACAGAAATTTGTTTGCCCCGTTAAAAAATTAATGACTGTTTTTGAGAATATTCTAACTTGAACGAAAATGTCCTTTTTTATTTTTAATTTCATATTATTATTGACTGCTAGAGAAAGTACCTTCAGAAGATTTAATTTAATTTTTTGGCTCACAGGAAATTTTGCCTGAATTTGAAATATAATTAACAAAACAAAAATTTGATTAACACATTTTTTTCAAGTTTTCCTGAAATCTCTATTGAAAAAAAGATTGTTTTTAAAAATTTGTCTTCGAGAACATAACTTTCTTGTTGCTAATAACGAAGAGCACGAAAGACAAATAATTTTTCTATTGCACATTGTTGTTGATATAAACTGATTTTGTAAACAAATGAAAAATCGTCCCACTTCTCTCGAAAAAAAAATCCTTTGCGATATTATATGCATCGAAGCAGCTTCTGAAACTAACTTAAACCCAGAGCTAAACTCAATACCCAATATTTATCATGCTACAAAATATTATCAACATTCATCTTTGCTATAAAAATTTAAGTAAGCAAATGAGTTTTTTGACAAAATTTCCCCATCGGGAAAAATTGTCTGCTGTCTAATATGTACCCAAGTCGCTTATCGTACTTCCTAAACCGCAGAAAATTTTCAAGATCAAGCATTTAGCTTTTTTAAAAAACAAAGTGAGCAAGGAAACAGAAAATGTTCATTGGTCATAATTTTAGGTTAATGAAAATCGGTTAAAACTTGAAAGCTGTAGAGTTTTTTAAGCAGACAATTTCGGATTTGCACCTCTGTGCGCCAACTGGAATATTTATCGATAATTTTTTTCTTCTAATTGAGAATTTTAGAATACTTTCTAGCAAAAATAAATTCTGTTCATATTTTGTACAAGCAGGAATGCTAATTTTACAGAACCATTGCTCCACATTAAAATAGGTCAGATAGGTATAAAAGAAGTGATGCCTTACTTGTAATTTGTAATTCGCCTAGCGAGTTCTCGATACAAATCTGTTTTTTCCGGAAGAATTATATTTTCCCAGTCGATGGGCTGATCAACAGTAAATCCTAATCTGTGAAAATTACAAAGCGGATGAAAATTGTTTATGAAGCTTCCAACAGTAGAGATTGCAGAATAATAATAACTTTGAAATCCTGAATATTAATAATGTTAATTTAATTAATTCTCACGAGGATAATGGTATTTCTTGAGCCGGTGTTAGAGGCAAACGATGGGTCCCCTTTTCTAGACTCAGTTTCTGTTCCATCTCTCCCGGATGAGCCGCTGGTTTTGGTCGATACGGTTGCGTCCTTGGCCTATATATTGTCGGAATACAGGGTAATTTCTCCTGGACCTAAAAAAAGAACTGGGATATCAGAATCCATCACTTAGAAAAAAAATCATTATTTTTTATTTATTAGCAATAATTCATATTTCAAAACTTGAAATCGTCTGAATTCCTTGCAACTTCCAATTCGATTCTTATTAATAAATATTTGTCATTCCCATGACCTGAAGTTGATTTATCGTTGAAGATGTGATACCGGGTGGAAGCTCAATGGGATCCTGTCCACGAATTGCAGAATCCACTTCTGGTTTTTCCAGCTCAGCTTTCACGTTGACCCTTGTGTGTTTAGGATCAGCCACTAGGACGCTAACTTTTTTGGATTCATACACTACCTGAAAATTAGATAGTCATTTAATGTAGCTTATATTTTATGATGTTATATCTTCATATTATAAGAAGCTTTCGCCGCTGCTGTTCTGAGATTTAACCCCTGTCTCCTTTACAGATGTTATTCTTCTTACAAACCTCGCCCTTTTACCTCTGCAAGCTTCTTTACAACACTTGCCCCCTAACTCTTGCAACACTTCTCACATACTACTTCCCCTCAACCCCTGCAACCCTCCTCACATAATATTGCCCCTGAACCCATGCAAACTCCCATGCAACTCCTTCCTTGAACCCCTGAATTCCTCCTGACGAAATTATTGTGATCCGATCCAAAACCTCACTTTATCTTCAATGAAAATATTGATTTTGTGAATGTGATAATTGAGTTTAAATTCGATTATAAACAGAACGTTTGCTTTTAACCTTTTTTTTCTTGATTGATGAATTCTTTATTTCGAAGAGAACGGAATGATTTCCTGTAAAACTCTCCATTTAATAGAAAGATTCTTGCCGCCGCCGCCGCTGCTATCCACGAATTTGCCCCTGCCCCTCTACACATTCAACTCTCCTTACAACACCTGCCCTTAACCCTTGCAACCCTCCTCACAAATCACTGTCCCTCAACCTACGCAACTCTACTTACCCATGTTCCCCCTTCGCCCCTGCAATCCTTTATACAACTCCTGTCCCTTAAACCCTGCAATCCTTCTAACAAAATCATTGTGATTCGATCCAGAACCTTACTTCATCTCAAATGAAAATACTAAATTTGTGAATGTGATAATTGATTTTAAATTCAATTATAAACAGAACGTCTTCTTACATTCTTTTTTTCTTTACTGACGAATTCTTTATTTTGAAGAGAACAGAATAATTTTCTATGAAACTCCATATAATAGAGAGATTCTTGTCGCCGCCGCTGCTATCCACGAATTCGCCCCTGCCCCTTTACACATGCAACGCTCGTTACAACACCTGCCCTTAACCCGTACAACCCTCCTCACACATCATTGCCCCTTAACCTACGCAACTCTACTCACATTCGTTGCCCCGTTATCCCTGCAACCCTCCATACAACTCCTGTGCCTTAAGGCCATGTATCATAGATTTTTTCTGCAACAACTCACGACCGCACCAAAAGAGATTTTGAGTTGAAATTCTGGGAAACAGCCTTAGAAAACAATGACCTACGGTTCTATACAACATGTGGTTCAATGAAGTTTTCCATTGATTTAACATGGGTAGAAGTCAGCTTTTATAAATCTAATATTTAAACGCGATAACATGTTACAAATAATTGCGTGTTTCAGTATGTTGTTCAGAATCCATCAGAAAATAAGAATCAATCATAAAATTTGAGGTTGAATGATTTCAAGACACTCTTGCGCAGGTCCCCAAATAGATCCCCATCAGTGACGAATTTAAATTTTATGTAATATTGCGGTTCTTTATCGCTTTTTAGAAGTTCTTTTTATAAATAATCATGAATTGATAATTTGTGAATACCTGGTCATTTTTAACCAATATTCAGTTGTTCAAACAATTTCAATTTGTTTAAACATTTTATTTTGTTCAGGAGAGTCGCGAAATGAACGTATTTTCTGAACGGTTTGAGTTATTCAATTAATGGAAACAATGAAATAATTTATTTGAATGATTTACGATTATTTAAATAAAGCTTATTCGTTTAAGTTTATAATTTACCTACCTGAAAAAAAAACGAGAAACATTTTATCTCACGAAATTTTCGACAGATTGGATTGTTTTTGAGTACTAATTTGTTTTTTTAGAATACATGTGAATGTTTAAACAAATTTGATTTGTTTAAAAAACTTTTTTTTTGTTCAAATATTCAATTTTTGCTATTCTTCGAACGACAAGAATAATTGTGGGTACCACTTTGCTTTCCAAGAGGACGCCTAAATTTTAAAACAATTTAAAATTGTTAGGAATAATATTTTTTTTTGTTTACCGATTTTATGTGTTTCTTCCGTGAGATTGTATTTTTTATCTTGACTAAAGCTCTTCAACACAGATTGAAGTGATAGTGTCTAGATAGTTCAGGACCGATTTTCGATCTGAACGAGAAAATATTTGAAATTGCATGAGAAATAAGGATCATTCCATAAAAAACCGATAAAATAGGTGAAAAAAAAGGTTTTTGAGAAATCCAATTTGTTCGAAAATTTAGGAGTATTCTTAGAAAGCAAATTAGTACCCAAAAATATTTTCATCTCCCGAAGAATAGCAAAAATGGATTATCTAACAATAAAATATTGTTTAAACAATTCAAAATAGTTGATTTCACTCGTGTTCCATAGAATCAAATTAGTACTAAAAAGTGATCAAATCTTTCGAAAATTTAGTGAGATAAAATGTTTCTTGTGCTTTTTTTGGGTAAAATATATACTTGAACGAATACGTGTCATTTATATAATTGTGAAATTATTTAAACAAATTATTCATTTCGAGGCGTCCTAACGATAGGATGCCAACGCACACGATCGACTAGATGATCCTTAACCAACAAAAATAAACAATAGAAAGCTAACTGAGAAGTTAGCGCTAGAAAGTTCTTGCTCGTAGGATCGAGCAAGATGAAGCTAGAA